>VZUI01090418.1:0-17050 GCA_013401135.1 Cettia cetti
TCCCGGCCGCCCTGCCCTCCGCCCTCCGCCGCCGCGCCCGCCCGCGCCCCCCTCCCCGCGCCGCCCGGCATGGACGGCGGCGGGGGCGGCCCCGAGGGCACCGGCCTGGGTGAGTGCGGGGCCGCCCGCGCGGATCCCGAGCCCCTTCCCCCTTCCTTTCCCCCGGGCCTGGCGGCGCAGCCGAGCGGCGCTAGGCCCGGCCCGGCGGTGGGCGGCGGGGGGAGCGGGGCACGGGCGCCTCAGGGCCCGGAGGGGAGCGGGGACACCGCGGGAAGAGGAGGAGGAGGAGAGGGCGGGCGGGCAGGGATGGGGCCGGGGGGGGATTAACCGGGATCGGGGGGTTCCCGTGGGGTTGGGGGCTTTGCCCGGGATCCGGGGGCTCTGCCCGGGATCGGAGGGTTTCCTTGGGGTTGGAGGCTGTGCCCGGGATCCGGAGGCTCTGCCCGGGGTTGGAGGCTCTGCCCAGGGTCGGGGGGCTCTGTCCGGGGGCTGTAACGAGGGTCTGGGGACTCTGCCCGGCGTCCGGGGGCTCTGGCTGGGCTCCGGAGCCTCTGGCCGGGATTGGAGGCTCTACCGGGGCTCGGGGGTCGTTCCCGGGCTCCGGGGGCTCCGTGTCCCCTCCCCGGGGCTGTGTCACCTGCCCGGGGGAGGGGAGGGGAGGGAAGGTGAGCTCCGCGTTCCCGCAGGATCGGGGTTTGGAGCGTGTCCCCTCGGCCCCTGCCCTGTCTCGGCCGGTGTCACCCGCGGGGGCCGCGCTTGTCACCGGGGAGGCGAGGAAAGGCAGCGGTGCCCGGTACCGTGCTCTGGCTGTAAAATCGGAGCTGTTTCTCTCATTCTTAACCTTTTCCTTCAGGTGTTTTTCCCCTTCCCTTTCGTGGCGGTGCGTGCGCCCCGGGGTTGAGATTTTTGGGTGTGATTTTTGAGCGCCTTCCGCTGAACTTTGGGTGTCCCGGTGCAGGGGAGAGCCGGGGCGGCCACGGTGACATCTCCCCGGGTTTACCGGGATGACACCAAAACCTTGAATCGCAGCCGAGTTCGGTGCAAAGTGACTGAAAAGAGAAACCCCGGAGGTCCCGCGGGCAGGGGAGAATGTGAGGAATTGGAATTTTTAATCCTCCCGGCTCTGTTGGCAGCAGGGGACGAAGGAGATGAGGTTTGGGAAGCACCTGGGTTGTTCCCAGCTGGAAGTTCTGTTCTGTTTCTCTCTCTCTCTGCCTGATCTGTGCTAAAAAATCTGATTTTTTTAGGTGGTTTTGAAAGGGTTGTGGAGTTGCCAAGTGGGATTTTAGAAGGGCTTTGTGCCTGTGATATCTGATAATCTCCCTCGTGTTTATCATATCTGATAATTCACCTCTGGAGCGCTCTCAGCCTGGTTTTACCCACTTCACCTCCCTACCTGCGCGCCAGGTGCGTTTCTCTGCTGCTTTTTGTGGATTTTAATCAATCTCCTGCCACCTGGAGGGATGCAGAGCCCCATCCCTGGGGCTGGAATTCCAGATGTGCTCACAACATTTGGATACATACTCGCAGCTCCAATAGGGGACAGAAATTCTGAGAGCTTTTGCGTGAAAGAAAAGTGCAAATTCATGAGGGTTTTTTATTTTATTTTATTTTTCCAGCTAAGCAGTTGTGTTTCCTGGGCTGCCAGGGGGGTAAGGGTTGAGTTTTGATTTTTATTTTCTGCGGGGGGGAAGCTCAGAGCTGCAGGAATGAGGATTTGGGGTCATCCCTGAGTGTTTATTTGGGATAATTTGTTAAATTATTTATTAAAACACCTTTGGAGTATTGATCTGATCAGAAGAGGTTTTGACGCTGGAGATAATTGTGAGTTGTGAAGGGTTTAATTGACTTTATTACCTAATAATGGTACAGGGGACCTTTCACTGATATTTCCAGAGGAAATTGATCTTTTCTGGTGGGTTTCAGAGGAAATCTTGCTGTAGGAAGGGTGGAAATAGAGGCTAAATCTCCCAAAAAATAGAAGATATCATGGATCTGTCCTTTCTTTCCTGCCAGAGTCATGCAGGGATTTTACCCCAACTTCAGCTAAAAATAAAAAGTTTTTTATTTATCCAAAGACTTTTTTTTGGGTGTGGGGGGTGAGCTCAGGAGATGGAAAAGGCATGGAAAAATCTGGGTGAATTTTTGGAGTAAACAGGAGGAGCAGGGCCGTGCCCAGAGCACACCTGAGATGGCACAGGTGCATTTCAGAGGCTTACAAAACTCTCTGACCTATTTTTCTGCTGTTCTCAGGGGCCTGGCCAAAAAAAATTTATAAATTATTATTTATTAAGTTTATTTAAATTAAATTATATTTATTAAATTAAATTTATTAAAAAAATAAAGAGGCAGAACTGAAATAAAGCAGCAAACAGCTGAGGAGAGGGAGATATTTCTAATATTTAGTGGCTATATTAAGATAAATTAATATCTCTGTATTATATATTATAAATATAAAGTACCAATATTTATATTAAAATATTTTATACTTCTGTTTATTTTCTTTATAGTATATAATAGTTATATATATTTATATACTATGTAATATTTTTTAGTATACTATATATACTATATAATGGATATATATTATATGTATATTATATTATAGGTATATAATAATATATTATATGTGTTGGATATTATACATTCACATGTAATTTAATACATACATTTATAATATATATTTATTTTTTTTATATTATATAATCTAGAACATAGAAAATAAAATTTTTTATTTCTCTTGGTTCAATTCCTCCAGCACAGACTCTCAGCCTCCTTCTAAAAGGGAGATGAAATCCATTTTTAAAGATAATTTTACTTTTCAAAACAGCATTAAATTACATTTTGCTCAATCTGTGCTCTTTGCCCTTTCGCAATTTTATTGTGTGAATTTTGGAGGGTTCCCCCCTGCCCCCGAACAATTAGGAAAAAAAAGTGGATTTTTCTATAAAGTTAATTTGATTCCCAGAAAATTTCACATTTTGAATATTAGAGAAGAATCCCCCTGCTGTCCTGTGCTCCCTTGAGGGATTCTGGTTGAATTTTTCAAGAGTTTTTCACCAAAAATGTGATTTTTTAACCCCTTCTTCCCTGGATCCCAGTGCCTCTTTCCCAACTAAAAACTTTTCCAGCATCTCCTGGATTGGAGCAAAATTTAAGGAATTTCTCACCCTCAGGAGGTGTTTTGGGTGGGTTTGATGCCTCAAAGAGCATTTTCAATTCTTAAAAAATTAAAAAAAATTTTTTTTAAACTCATCCCCATAGAACTGAAACAAACACCATCCCAACTTTTGGCTTTTTTGGAGCGGGAATTTTTTCAAAATTCCCAAATCCCAGCCCCTTTTTCCAGGTGATTTTGGAATTCTGGAATTCCGTGGGTTGTTCCTCCCTCCTGGAGAACAGGGAGTGAAACTCTGGCAGGAGCTGCAGGAGGTTCCTGCCCTTCCCTCACCCTTCCCTCAGGAGATTTCACACTGGGATTTTTTCCCAGGATTTCCCAGCAGCTTTTCCAGCACTTTCTGTTGGACCTGATTTCTTTGGAAATGGGATTTTTTTTCCCCCCAAAAATGGGAATTTTTTTCCCCCTGAAAATCGTATTCTTTCCTCCCCCAAAATTGTATTTTTTTCCCACTGGAAATAGGATTTTTTTCCCCCTGGGAATGGGATTTTTTTTCTCCCCCTGGAAATGGGATTTTTTTTTCCCCCTTGGAAATGGGATTTTTTTGGGATCTCATTCCCCATAAATCTGTGTAGGGCTGGAGTTTTTTTGGGATCTCATTCCTAATAAATCCCACTGGGAAGTGTAAAACCAGGCCCCTGCAGATGGATTTTAAATGGGATTTTGGACATAGATCCCAAAAATATCGAGGGAGAGACACCAGGGAAAGCTCTTGGTGCTGTTGCTCCATCAGCACAAGGAAAGTTTGGGAATTCAGCTGCTAAAATCCCACTAAAAGATACAAAATAAGAATTTTCAGGGGTGTTTTTGTGAGATTTTGGAGGGAAATCCCAAAAATGTCAAGGTAAAGACACCAAGGAAAGCTTTTCCCCCCATTCTCCCCATTGCAAAACTCTCATTTAAGAGGCCAGGCATAAAAATTTCTTGATTTTTACCAAATTCCTGCTGAAATTGAGATTTTTTTTTCCTGCCGGGGAATGTCCAGGTGGGAATTCCAAGGTGGCTTTGGGGCAGGATATTCACACTTCATTTGCTCCTCTGCATATCCAAGGACACTGAGACACCTCCGGGGCCTCTTTGGGGGTAAAAAATGCTAATTTTGGGCCAGAGATCTTGATGACAAATTTCCTTTTTGGGGTTTCCATCATTCCTGGACCTCGGGGTCAGCGATGCTTTATGGGAAATGCCATAATTGAAATAAAATCTGAATAAAATCTTAGCGCAGTTTTTATTTTCTTCAAGGTACATCATCAGAGAGGGGTGAAAATAAGAGGTTTTAAAGGAAGAAAGGAATTTTGGCACCTATTTGGACAAGTTTACAAATTTAAAGGGTTAGAAGACGTAATGTGGTCATAAAAAGCTCTTTTTTTTGTCTAAAAATGATCAAATAGTGATAAAAAAGTGATAAGAGGGAAATGTAAACCAGGGAACCACCTAGGGGTGTTTTAATCTTATTTTCAAGGGATTTTTTTGCATTAAAAGATGCAGGAATAGATTGGAACTTTTTAAATTTTTAGATATTTCAGGTGGCGGGAAGGGCCTGGAGTTGTAATTTGAGGGTAAAGAACTAAAAGTAATTTTAAGATTTTTTTTTTTCTACTTCAAGAAAAACCTTGAGTTTATGGCTGTAAAATCTCAAACTCTTTTAGATTCAGTAAAAAAAACCCCCACATTTATTGCAAAATCCGAAGGATTTTAAGGCTGAATTCCCAAATGAAAACCTCTGGAACGGATTTCTTCATGGAGATAATGCTTGAAAAAAATCCAGAAATCGCTGGTTGGGAAGGCTTTGTGTCTCCCAAAAATCTGGATGCAGCCAGATCATTCCTCTTGAAAAATGGAAAAAAGCCTGAGGATTTCTCCTCATGATTTTTCTGTTTTACTGGCAGGATTCATATATATATATGAATTATATATATATAATTTTTTTTTTTCCCCTGGGATTTGGGAAAATGATTTTCCAGCAGGGAAATTCCAAGCTCCAGACAGGGTGGGGAAAAAAAAAAAAAAAAAATTAAAATAAAAAGAAAGGAAAAAACTCTGCAGCCTGCTGAGTCAGCAAAATACCCACCCTGGGTGATTTATTTTGGGAATGGCCAAAAAAAAAGCAGCTGGAAAAGCTGCGGGATGAGGTGGGAGCTGCATCCTCGGGCTGGCCTGGCAGAACACGCTCTGGAATTCCGGAATTTACAGGATTTATCCCCTCTCCAGGCTCTGCCCAGGCTCTCCTGGAACCTAAATTGTTTATTTTAGAAAAATAAAGCTCAAGAAAAAGCTGGGGAAAAAAAGGTCAGATGAGGTGGGAGCACAGCCCTGGGATTCCAGAATTTACAGGATTTATCCGCTCTTCTCCAGGGTTTTGTGTCCCCACCCAGGCTCTCAGGAATTGAAGGAAAAGCTGTTCCAAGGGAATTCGGGGCTGGCAGTGGCGGCGGAGTTCTGATTTTCCCCCTATTTTCCACAGGAATTGGGAATGCTGCTCCCAAATTCCCTCCTGCTGCCGTGCACCTTTCCCAAATTGCTGCAGTAAATGGGATTTTTCTCTCCCCCTCTTTCAGGATTATTTTCCTGATGATTTTAGGCTTTGCTGAGCTGCTCTTGCAGTGGGTCTCGAGGTATGGGAATAGGAATAGGGTCGTTAGCAGCACTCAGCGCTTTGTTTTGCATTTATTTTGCATTTATTTTGCATTTATTTTGCATTTCCATGGGCTCAGGCAGCTCCAGCACTTCCCATGGAAATGCAAAAGCACCAGGATGTGCCAGAGTGAGGCTCTGGGAGATAAAACTTCCCCACTTAAAAACAGATTTTCAGGGTTTTTGGGGGTTTATTTGCACCTAAAGCAGCACAAAGAAAGAAGGGATTGGGGGCTGAGAGAAATAATTGAAATAATTCCCTTCAGATGTGTTTTCCCACTGTTTGGGAATGGCTGGACCTGTTCCAGGCACCTGTGCTTCCAACTGGGAGAGTTTATTGAGGTTTTTTTATGGCAATATTGCAGGTTTATTGAGCTGTTTATGGAATCGTGGAATATCCTGATAAAGGGAGCCTCAAGAATCGAGCCCAATTTCTGCACAGGACACCTCAAAAATGTCATTTTAACCATCATTTGGTGTTTTCCCGGTGGTTTTCCCCTGCTGGTTCTCTCCAGAATTCACATGACCTGGGGATTTAACAAAATTTCAGTGGGAAAACATCCTCACACCCTCACCTTTTCCTGAAATCCTCGGTTTTCCTCACATCCTGAGTCAATTTTTACTTAAATTTTCCCTCACACCCTCAGTTTTTCCTCAATTTGTTCCTTACACCCTCAGTTTTTCCTTAGGTTTTCCTGAAATCCTGTTTTCCCTCAAACACTCAGTCAGTTTCCCCAGTTTTTTTCCCCTCACACCCTCAGTATTTCCTCAATTTTTTCCTCACACTCTTCTTTTTTTCCTGGCTTTTCCTGAAATCCTCAGTTTTCCTCACATCCTCAGTAAATTCTTTCTTAAATTTTCCCTCACACCCTCAGTTTTCCTTCAATTTCCTCCTCACACCCTCTGTCAGTTTTCCCCTCACACCTTCAGTTTCTCCTCAGCTTTTCCTCACACCCTCATTTTTCCTCCAGTCCTGTTTCCCTCCCGTCATCACCTTCTCCTGAAATCTTGTTTTTCCTCAGTTTTCCCCCACTTTTCCCTCAGTTTTTCTTCGGATTTTCCTTAGGGCTGGCCCCGCTCCTCCGAGCCCAAGCCAGGCCGGGCCCGCGGCCTCCCCAGCCGAGCCAGAATCTCTCTATTTTTAGCACCTATAACACCAAAAAATGCGGTTTTTCTTCAGAAGCTCGGTGTGAAGTTGCTCCCACACACTCACCAGCTTCCTCCACCCACTCTTTTGTCTGCAAATTGTGCTCTTTTTTCTTCAGAGTTCGAGCTTTTCATGTCGGAGACTTTGCAAACCTTTGATTGCTCGGGTTAGTTCTGCAGATATTCCCCAGGTTTGGGGCTTGATAAGCATCAAAAATCGCTTTGAAACTCTTGTTTCCTTTTTACATCTTAATCAGGGCTTGCATCTCTCCTTTGGCAGCGTGACTGGAATTTGTTCTGTGCAAAAATCGGCCTTGATAAAATTTAATTCACCTTTAAAACAACAACAAAAAAAAACCTTTGGGTGTTTTGGGATTAAAAATACCCAAAGGCTGCTTTGGGATTAGAAATTTAAAAGGAGGAAGGGGAAAAGTGTTTTAAGAGCGTTTTTGGGGCAGTATTTCAGAGCTGCTGTTTGTACTAAATGGCCAAGGAGGGCTTTGCTTTTTATTTAAATAATGGTTTTGAAAGTTGTGGGTCCCTTGAGGGTGGCAGTGAAAGGTTCAAAGCCACAGCAGCCGCTGATGCTGCAGAGTGAAGTGGTTTTGCAGCAAACAGCTTTGATAATTCAGAATAAAGCCCTCTGTGGGCTTGATTTGAGGTGGTACCTGTTGATAAAAAGGATTTTTTTTTTTTTTACACATAATATCCCTTCAGTGAGCAGAGGTGAAATATTGGCAGGATATTTTCACCATTCGGTAAAAGAGGGGAAAAGGTGAAATTTCCTTTTCCTGGCGAGTTTTGTGCTTTCCTGGCTCTGTGGTGGAATTCCTGATTTCCTCCTGCAGCTTCCTAGATGTGATGAAGGAAATAATCAGGTATTTTCTACATGGAACAGGGAATTTTCTGAGCTCCTGGATAAGTCATCCCGCTCTAAGGAAAAGCTAAACTGGGATTCCTGGGTGTAGGATTGGGAATTCTGGGAAGGATAATACAGGAATCTCTGGAAGAGAGGAGGATTGGGTGAGATACTGGGAAGGGATGGAATTCAGGGATTCTCACACAAAGATTCTCTTTATTGCTATTAATAATTAATGTTAATTGTTCAGGCGCTGGTTGGTTCATCTCCTGCCCAGTTAAAATGCACTCCAAAGCGGGGAAAATTCTGGTGGAATGGAAATGATAATCTCTGGAAGAGAGGAGGGTTGGGTGGGATATTGGGAAGGAATTCCTGGCTGGGATGGAATTCTCAGGGAAGCTGTGGCTGCTCCATCCCTGGAAGTGTCCCAGGAGCACTCTGGGATCATGGAAGGTGTGTCTGGATAGGATTTGGTGTCCTTTCCATCCCATTCTGGGATGTCTCTGTCCTTAATTCTCCCTCTGATCCCAGGTTTAGCTCCAGGTTTAATTCCCAGGGTGTTCCTGATGGGATCAGCCCAGCCCAAAAACCTTGGGCTTGCTGTTGCCATCCCGAGCTCCCAAACTGGAATTATCCCGCTGGGGGGAAAAAAAAACAAATTAAAAAAGAAAAAGAAATGTGCGGGATTGATTGCTTTGTGTCCATGAGGGACCACGTGGCGCTTCCTGCAGGAGGAAGTGGCAGCGTCCCGGGCAAATTCCAGCTTGGAAAACCGCAGGAGAAAAAGTGGATGGGCAAAGCGATATTGTGGGGATTAAGGAGCTGGGGGAAGGGGGAGAGAGACAAAGGAAGAATTGCTGAAAATCCGGGATCTCCGGGTTGTTCCCGGTCTGGTGTAGTGCTGCAAGGTGAGAACGGCTCCGCTGGAATTCCTCAGGCACGGCTCGCTTGTTGGAATGCCGCTCTGGAATACGCGAGGATGTGCTGGGGGAGGTTTGGGGTGTTTTGGGGTGCGTGTGCCCCGTGTTTGTGAGGGCAGAGCAGAGTTTGGGGGTCACCGGTGCCCCCCAGAAAGCCAGGAGAAACAGCTGAGGTGGTGGGCTGTGGTGGATGGAGAATCTTCCTTGGATTCCTGGATTTCCACTCCTTGGATCCCTGGTATTGGTGGGGCCGTCACTGCTCCCAAAATAATCCAGGAGAAAGGGTTGTGGCCCAGCGTGGAGGCAGCTGGAGGTGATCTGTGGTGGGTGGAGAATATTCCTTGATTGGGTTTCCATTCCTTGGGAATCTGCTGCCAGTGCTGATCCCTGCTGTGTGTCCCTGCTCCCAAAAATCCAGGAGAAATGGTTGGGATGATCTCGGATGAATGGAGAGCATCCCTTACCTGGATTTCTATTCTCTAGGAGTCTGCTGCTGGGAGTTCTCCTGCTCCCAGCTGTTTGTGGGGCTGTCTCTGATCCCAAAAATCCAGGAGAAACGGCTGTGGTGATCTCTGGTGGATGGAGAGCATCCCTTGCCTGGATTTCCTTTCCTTGGGGAGTCTGCTGCTGGGAATTCTCCTGCTCCCAGCTGTTTGTCCCTTTCCCAACCCCACCCACCCTCAGCTCCTCTTGGAAAAAACACCCCCGGGGCTTTTCCCCAGCCCCAGGAACCTGCCCGGATTCCAGCGGTGAGTTCCCGATCCACAGCGCGGAGTTCCTGACCCTTCTCCCCTTTGTCTCTTGCAGATAAAATGCTCGAGGGCTCCGCTTCCTGCAGAAGATCCCTCCCTGCCCTGCCCCTGCCGTGATCCCGACCCCCAGCCCCGCCAGGCCTCCCCCCGACCCCGCCGGGCTCCGATGGAAGAGGCGCCGGGCCGGAGCAGCCCCCCCGGGACGGAGGGCGCCCCATGAGCCCCCCCAGATGAGCCAGGCAGCCAAGGGGGAGCCCCCCGGGGCCGGCATGGCACAGGAGGGGCCGCCCGCCTTCTACCCGAGCCAGGAGCTGGACCTGTCCACCAAGGTGTACAAGAGGGAGTCAGGGAGCCCCTTCTCGGTGCTGGTGGACAGCAAAGTGAGCAAAGGCCACCTCCACGAGAGGGAGGAGCAGCCGTTTTTCAGGGAGAGCAGAGCTGTAGGAGAGGTCCGGGCTGTGAAAGAAGACAGGGAAAACTCTGACGACTCTGAGGAAGAGGACGAGGAGGAAGATGAAGTGACTTACAAAAGGGAGCAGATAATAGTGGAGGTAAACCTTAACAACCAAACCTTAAATGTGTCCAAAGGGGAGAAGGGTGTCCCCTCCCAGTCCAAAGAGACTGCTGTCCTTAAGAGCAGCAGTGAGGAAGAGGAGGAGGGTGACAGTGGGGAAGAGGCCACGGAAGACAGTAATGATTATGAGGAGAATGAGAGGCAGAAGAAAAAGGAGAAAAGAGTGGAGAAGGTTAGTGTTGGCCAGAGGAGAAGCAGGAGAGCTGCTGCAGCTGCCGCCGCCTCCCCGGCGCCCCGAGCGACGCGGGGGCGCAGGAAGAGCGCGGAGCCCCCCAAGCGTAAGAAGAAAGCTGCAAAGGAGCCCAAGGCACCTGTGCAGAAATCAAAGTGTGAAGAGAAGGAGACTCTGACCTGTGAGAAGTGTCCCAGGGTGTTTAACACACGCTGGTACCTGGAGAAGCACATGAACGTCACCCACAGGCGGATGCAGATCTGCGACAAATGTGGGAAGAAATTTGTGCTAGAGAGTGAGCTGTCCCTCCACCAGCAAACTGACTGTGAAAAAAACATCCAGGTAGGTCCTGCTCACCTGCTTGGCAGGTCCCCACATCTCCTGGCGTGCCCTGGATCCGGCTGGTGGACGCTTCACAGGGGGAAAAAAAAAAAAATATCTATTTTGTTTTCACTGCTGAGCAGGGCTCTGCCTTATCCCAGGTTTTGGGGATTCTCCCAAAAGAAGGGAATGGCAGGGAAAAGAGTGCTCAGCTGCTCTGAGTAGTTACTCCTGGAGTAAACTGTGAGTTGGGAACACGAAGCTCCTTTAGCAGGGTCAGAATCCAGAGGAAGCGGTCCCAAAACTCTGAAGTTCTGTGGTAAATCCTCCTCCTCCTCCTGCTGAGCTCTCGCTGAGTTTAGAATTCCTGGGGTTTCAGTGTCTGGAAATGCAGTCCCACAGCGTGGCCAGGTGAGGTTTCCAGGGAGAAAACAGAATTCCAGGAATTCCCTGGACTGGGAAATCTGTGAGATCCCAGAAAGGCAGGAGCTGAGCTGGGTTTAAAACGGGATTTAAACCCTGCTGAGACCTCGGGACAAAGTGAATTCCCAGAGTGTTCCTACAGGGTTGGAATTCAGCACCTGCACCCCGAACCTGCCAGGAAACCCCAGCAGATCTCCCTGGAGACACAAAAAAACTCATTTTGTTCCCTCCCCAGCAGCTCTGATTTCCCCCAGCTCTGCTGGGAAGTTCTGGGAGCTTTGGGAAGAGCTCCAGAATTTCTGATCCCTCTGGGGTTTGTGCCTGGCCGCTTTCTTTGGCACCCCAAAATCTGCTTTTTTGGCCTTATTTTCACCCACCTCCTCCTGAAATCCTCCCAGCAGCAGCGGCTCCAGTTGGATTTTTGGAATTTGCAGGGCAAGGAGGGGTTTTTTTTGTGTGTGTGTGAGAGAGTTTGAGCACAATAATTGAACATTTTTCATTGTTTGTTTACTTTCAGTGCTGAACTGGGTTGATCCTCAGCTCCCACTGTGTGGGAGATGTGAAATACTTATTGCAATTTCTCTTTTCCAAGCTCTTTTCCCAGCTCTGTGAAACTCTGGGCTGGTTTTTTTTTTCTTATGTTTCAGCTCAAGGAAGGATTTATTAATATAAATTCAATTTTTGCAGCTTTTCAAAGAAATACTTTTGAAGTTCAGTGCAGCAGGGAACATTTAAATGGGAATTTAAGAGATGCTCCAGCATGCAGGGGGTTCATTCACAGCGTAAAATTTAAGCAGGAATTTAAAAAAATAAAGGAAATAAAATTTAAGCAGGAATTCCTGAATATTTTGAACACATCAAATGGAGAGAAATCCTCTATCCATCCACACGTGTCCAAAAGTGATAGGAAAAGGAGAAATTATAGAAATTATAGTTTAAATCCAGAGGAATCTGGTCCAGAAACTTGCCAGACCTTCAAGTCCTCAATACCAAGAACAAATCCAGCAATTCCTGCTCTGTCCTGACCTTTGGGATGTGTTTTCCAGCTGCCTGTTGATGTGGTTTTCTTCCAATTACCAATTGGATTGAGGGAAAACAAAAATTTTTCCTTAATTCAGGGAATTAAATGTGTCAAGGGGGAACTTTGTCCTGGAATAAAAACACTTTGATGTGGGATAGAAATGAAAATCAAGGCTGGCTTCTCCTGGTTTTTCATCCCAGGGATGGAATAAATCTGTTTTTCCAGGTAATTTCTGCTTTTTCCTCCGTCACAATCAGCACCTTCACCCAATTTCTGTCGTCACCTTGGGCTCTGTGTGGTGTCAGTGTTTTATTTATTTCTTCTTAATTATTGAATTCTTAATTCAAGTTGTAGAGTTGACTCCTCCAAGGGCTCGTTTCGTTGTAAATCCAAGGATTTTGGGGTTGTTCTGTGGAATTTCTTTATTCTCTAGGAATTTTTTTCCCCCCTTCCCAAGAGGGGAATCCCAGCAGGTGCTGTGGGGGCAGAGCCTCCCCTCAGTGCCAGAATTCCCAAACCTGCAGAGATTCCAGCCCCGTGGAAGCAGAGAAGAAACATCTCAAATGAGCAGAATCGGTTAATTTGTTAATTAATCAACACCCAGCCCTTCTGACTGAAGGGGAAGGGGTGGGAGTTAATGGGGCTGGGAAGTGGAAACATCCCCAAAACCCCAAACATCCCAAAAAAACCCCAAAAGGAGGCATAGTTCCTCCCTGAAGGAGCTGAAGAGGATTTGGTTCCCTCACACTCCTGGATTTCCAACCAGAATTTCCACGTTAGGCATGGATTTTTTTATTTTAATGAAGTTTTTAGGAAGAGCTGCTGGGAAAAGGAAGAGCTGCCTGAAATCTTCCTGATTTCCTGGACACTCCACCGGAGTTTGGGGAAGGAATTCTCATGTTGCTGTGTCACTTTGGACCTCCAGGGGTACCTTTAATGAGCGAATTAATGAATTAATCGATGAAGAGAGCACAGCAGGAGGAGATGATGCCTGGATTTGCTCCAGGAGCTGATCCCAGAATGTCCAGTGGGATGGGAGCTGCTTTCCATGGAGATCCATCAAGATTGGAGCTGCTTTCCATGGAGATCCAGCAGGGCAGGAGCTGCTTTCCATGGAGATCCAGTGAGATGGGAGCTGCTTTTCATGAAGATCCAGTGGGATGGGAGCTACTTTTCATGGAGATCCAGTGGGATGGGAGCTGCTTTCCATGGAGATCCAGTGAGATGGGAGCTGCTTTTCATGAAGATCCAGTGGGATGGGAGCTGCTTTCCATGGAGATCCAGTGGGATGGGAGCTGCTTTCCATGGAGATCCATCAGGATTGGAGCTGCTTTCCATGGAGATCCATCAGGATTGGAGCTGCTTTCCATGGAGATCCAGCAGGATTGGAGTTGCTTTCCATGGAGATCCAGCAGGATTGGAGTTGCTTTCCATGGAGATCCACTGGGATGGGACCTGCTTTCCATGGAGATCCAGCAGGATTTTAACTGCTTTCCATGGAGAACCAGCAGGATTGGAGCTGCTTTTCATGGGAGATCCAGTGAGATGGGAGCTGCTTTCCATGGAGATCCAGCAGGATGGGAGAGCCTGGAGTGGCCACACCTGGATTTGGGGGGCAGGAAGGGCTGGATGTGGCTTTGGGAATTTATTGGTGTCGGCCTCCTCCAGCTCTGCTGGGTTCTTCCCTCTCCAGGAGTTTGGATTTTCCCACTCCGAGTGTTCGGATTCTTTCTGCATCAAGGGTTTGGATCCTTCTCACTGAAAATGGATTCTTTCTACTCCAAGAGTTTGGATTTTTTTTCTGCACAGAGAGTTTGGATCCTTCCCTCTCCAAGGATTTGGATTTCCCCACTCCAGGCTTTGGATCCTTCCCTCTCCAAGGGTTTGGATCCTTCCCTCTCCAAGGATTTGAATCCTTCCCTCTCCAAGGATTTGGATTTCCCCACTCCAGGCTTTGGATCCTTCTCTCTCCAAGGGTTTGGATCCTTCCCTCTCCAAGGGTTTGGATTTCCCCACTCCAGGGTCTGGATTCTCCCTGTCCAGGGTCTGGATTGTCCCAGCCCAGCCGCCCCAGGCCCTGTGCTGTCCCCTCCCCGTGCTGTTGGATTTTGGAGCTCAGGAGGCACCGACACCACCAGCAGTGCCTCCCTTCCCTCAAGGCATAAACCCCAAAATCCACATTCCCAAGCAAATTTTTCACCTTTTGGGGCCTTTTTTTTTTGCTTATTTAAACCCCTACCCAAGCCTCCCTAACCCCCAAATCCCCCTCTGTGTCCACCCCAGTGCGTGTCCTGCAACAAATCCTTCAAGAAGCTCTGGTCCCTCCACGAGCACATCAAGATCGTGCACGGCTACGCCGAGAAGAAATTCTCCTGTGAGATCTGCGAGAAGAAATTCTACACCATGGCCCACGTGCGCAAACACATGGTTGGTGAGTGGCTGGTGGAGATCCAAACACGGGGCTTGGGGAAAGGAAAAACCATCAGGGGATGGTGGAAGAGTCAGGGGAGGCTGAAATAGTCAGGGAAAGGTAAAATAATAAAGGAAATTTGGCTACAGGAAATGGAAATAGTCAGGGAAAAGTAAAATAAACAAGGACATTTGAATAGGGAAAATGGAAATAGTTCAGGGAAAGTTGAAATAGTCAGGGGAAGCTGAAATAGTCAGGGAAAAGTAAAATAATCAAGAAAATTTGAATAGGGGAAATCTGAAATAGTTCAGGGAAATCTGAAATAGTTCAAGGAAATCTGAAATAGTTCAGGGAAAGTTGAGATGGTCGGGGAAAGGTAAAATAATCAAGGAAATCTGAATAGGGAAAATAGAAATAGTCAGGGAAGTGGAAATAGGTCAGGGAAATCTGAGATAGGGAAAGGTAAAATCATATGGGAAAGTTGAAATAGGGAAAAGTAAAACAATCAGGGAAAATTGAAATAGTGAGGGAAAACCCCAGTTTTCCCTGGATTACGCCCAGAATTTTGGGATCCCACAAACCCCAGCCAATCCCAGAGTTTAATGGCACAAAATCCCTTGTGTTGAGCATGGAGTGTGAGCACAGCCCAGCCTGTGTTTCCAACACACAAACCACGAATCACTTCCCTGCCTGGGATTTCTGGGAATGTTTCTCCCAAGCCCTGTTTTTCCCTGGATTTCCCCTCTGTGACCCTGTTTTCTGGTTGTTTTTTGCTGCAGCCCACACCAAGGACATGCCCTTCACCTGCGAGACCTGCGGCAAGTCCTTCAAGCGCAGCATGTCCCTCAAGGTGCACTCCCTGCAGCACTCGGGGGAGAAGCCCTTCCGCTGCGAGGTGAGGCAGCTCCTCCCGGGTCAATTCCTGGGATAAATCCTTGGGAATGCTCCTGGGATAGTGGGAGTGGCCTGGGATGGGCTGGGAAGGAGCCGTGGTTGCAGCAGAGTTTGGGAATTCTCTGTGTGGGGAAATCAGCAAGGGGTGTCCCAGCACAGATCCCTGCTCAGGGATCTCTGAGGGGATCTGAGAGGGTTAAATCCATGGATTAAATCCATGGGGAGGCCACAGTGGTGCTGCAGGCTTGGCAATGAGAATTCCAGGGAAAGAAATCCCCCAGAAGAGCTGGGAAGAGGCCAGGAAGGGCGGTGAGGAGCTGGTTTGGAGGGAGGCAGAGTCCTCTAGTGGAGAGAGGCCGGGCAGCTCCACTGCCACAGAAACGCTTTTCTCCTGGAATAACCCCAGCCCTGCCAGGCTTTTCCCAGGCAATTCCAGCCTTTCCCAGGCAATTCCAGCTTCTCACACAAAATTCCAGCTTTTCTCACCCAGTTCCAGCTTTTCCCACCCAATTCCAACCCTCCCAGCCCCAAGAAATGACTCCAATCCCTCCTTTTTTCGAGGCATTTCTGCCCAACCCCTCCAGGGCTCACACCCAGCTCCCCAAATCCCCCCAAATTCCCGATTTTTCCCGGCAGAACTGCGACGAGAGGTTCCAGTACAAGTACCAGCTGCGCTCCCACATGAGCATCCACATCGGGCACAAGCAGTTCATGTGCCAGTGGTGTGGCAAGGACTTCAACATGAAGCAGTATTTCGACGAGCACATGAAAACCCACACTGGTAAGGGGCTGGGAAAACCCCCTGGAGAGGGGATTCCCATAAAATTTCCTTGGGATTTGGGATTTGGGGTGTTCTGCAGCTGGAATATGGCTGGGAGAGGTTGATTTGTTGTTGCCTTGGGTTTGTTCTTTTGTGGTGTGAAGATCTTGAGTGGGATTTTCTGTGAGGGGAAGTGAGAGGTGGGAATTGTTTCCTGGGGGTTTGGGGGTCTGGAGGAGCCCCTGGGTGGAGCCTTTTTGTCCCAAATCCAAACTGAGCCGGGATTTTGGAACCTCCTGACCCCAAATCCAATCTGAGCCAGGGTTTCAGAGCCCTAAACCCAGGATTTCCTAAACCCCCTTTGATCCCAAAGGCAGTGGTGTTTCCCTAGGCATGAAGGGATTTTTCCAGGGGTTCTCCATGGATAAGGAAACTTTTCCAAGGCTTCTCCCAGGTGTCAAGGAATTTTCCCAAGCATGAAAAAGGGAACTTTTCTGAGGATTCTCCCAGGGCTCAGGGGTTCTCCCAGGGCTCAGGGTACTTTTCCAAGGCTTCTCCCAGGTCTCAGGGAATTTTCCAAGGCTTCTCCCAGGTCTCAGGGAATTTTCCCAAGCATTCCCCATGAAAAAGGGAACTTTTCCGAGGATTCTCCCAGGGCTCAGGGGTTCTCCCAGGGCTCAGGGAACTCTCCCAAGCCTTCCCCACGGATGAGGGAACTTTCCCTTTTGTGTGTGTGTGTGCCGGGCAGGAGAGAAACCTTTCATCTGCGAGATCTGCGGCAAGAGCTTCACCAGCCGGCCCAACATGAAGCGTCACCGGCGCACCCACACGGGCGAGAAGCCGTACCCGTGCGACGTCTGCGGGCAGCGCTTCCGCTTCTCCAACATGCTGAAGGCGCACAAGGAGAAATGTTTCCGCGTCACCAGCCCCGGCACCAGCCCCGGCCCCGCCGGCCCCGCGCTGCCGCAGAGCCCCGGCCAGCCCCC
>VZUI01090422.1:0-10436 GCA_013401135.1 Cettia cetti
TCTTTCTTTCTTTCTTTCTTTCTTTCTTTCTTTCTTTCTTTCTTTCTTTCTTTCTTTCTTTCTTTCTTTCTTTTTTAACTTGAGCTTGTTTCATTGCTAATGCAATAATTGATTGCAGTCAAGTCAAGTGCAGTCAAAATTCAAATAAACCTACAAAAGCCCTTTCTGGGAAGTTACAAGGCATCAGAGCAACCAAAAAAAAATTAAAGAATAATTCCCCATGTTTCTCAAGACAAACAAATGGCTAGCCCAAAGGTTGTTAAAGAATTCAGGGCAAGGCAGAACAGAGCAGAAGAAGCTCAGAACTGCGGTGAAACAAGAGCTTTATCTGTTCCTGAGCAATACTCTGCCCCCAGCCAGCTCACTGCTTTATCTCCCACCTGCTGTGACTACCTCCTGGCAGGGTCCATCTAGAGGACAGCCTTCTTGTCAGCTATCTGTTTTCCTGAGTGAGCAAATATGCTGGCTGGAGGTTAGAGAGACAACTAAAGCTAGCACAGGAAAAGCATCCATCATGTCTCAGCATTCACCAAGGCAAGAGCCACACAACATTCCAAGCAGTGCAATACTCTGTGTGCTGTGAAGCTGGTGTCACTAAACTACAGGGACAAAAGCAGATTTCATGCTTTATAGGGATTTCTTTCTCCAGCTCTCTGGCTGGCTTCAGTGGAACTTTAGGGATTTTTCTCCTTATTTGGGGTTTGTGGTAGTTTCTTCCCTCTGTTTTAAATGCCTCCAGCAAAGTTATTTAATCCTCTACCTTCCTTCCCACACATAGAAATATGAAATTATGCTGAACACAGCAAATATGCATATTTTTCACAGGTTTTAAGATTAACAAGTTTCCCATAAGAGAAAGTAAG
This sequence comes from Cettia cetti, assembly GCA_013401135.1. Lineage (NCBI taxonomy): Eukaryota > Metazoa > Chordata > Aves > Passeriformes > Sylviidae > Cettia > Cettia cetti. Next base: position 864 of record VZUI01090422.1, read on the forward strand.
CATCTGTAAAAATCTTGCAACACTTTTTCTCATGGTTATTTGAATGTTTTCAAATATTTTAAGAACATGTCTTCAGAGAAAGTATATCTCTCATGTTTTTCTTTCACCACCTCTTGTTTCAGCTGTTTATATTTTTCATGCAAGTAATTTCAGTGACCACTGTTAAATTAATTTAGGACTGCATTTCCTGTGGGCAAACATCCACATCACTAAACTCACTGATGTGACTAATGTTGACTCATCGAATGGAAACACTGCATATAAGACAAAGAGTAATGCATTACAGAAAATTAAACATGGTCTGTCCAGAAAATGGTTAAAAACCCTAACAATGGTAGGGAAGTGTAGAGACGTCTGTATTTTTACCATCAAGATGCATCTCTTCTTTAGGTAAATAAAACGACAAGCTCTATTAGTCCAGCAGCCCCAAGGAAAGACTTCAATTGGCAAAAACACAACACAAGTGTGGAAAAATGTTGTATGAAATGGTGGGTGTGTGGCAGGAGTTTGTTTTTCCTTCCATCAGTTAATTTGATAAAAACATTCTTTACCTTAATATCAGGTAACTCTACTCAAGCTGGCAAGTTCCTACTAGCTGGAGATGCACACCTCTGGAGCCCCAGTAAAGGCGTGCTTCTGTCTGTGGCATCGTGGTTATTTTCTCAATAGCCTATCTGCAGGATGAGCTGTTTTCTTAATTTCCACCTCCCTTTTGTTTTTTGCTAGTTCCTGTGGTGAGGTAGAAATCCTGTAACTTGTGACGAGTTGCTGAGGCTGGATTTGCAGACAGTGTTCCCATCAAACCTGGCGTGCTACTGAAGTACAGGCTCACACATCCAGTAAACATTTAGTTTACATAAACTTACCAGAGATTCAGATATTAGGTAAAGGTAGAGTGCAGAACAAAAACTGAAACCAGAAAATTTCTTTGTGTTGGACCAGAACTGAAGCCAGTAATTTTATGTTCCTTTGATCATTTTCTCTTCTGAAAGACTGTGTGGAAATCCTTTCCTGGCATTTACCTACACACTCCACACCACTGAACCTACCTGCTGCTACCTCTCCTCAAGCAAGATTGCCTCATCTTCCATCCTTCCAGATGTTCTTTTGTGCTGTGACACTTGTCACTTTAATCAGGATTTTGTCACTGGGCATTTCTAGCAAAACATTTTGCATTTCCAGCAAAACAATACTCAGTAAAACACTTAGTAGATATCCAGATCTACCTAATATTTATTTGTCTCCAGTTGAAGAATATCTCAAATGCTGCCTGTGGACCTTTCCCAGGTGATCTATCCTTTCAGCTCACCAAGGTAAAGGGCGACATGGTACCTGTCACATTTTTTGGGCAACTGGTATCTCACTATGAAAACTGAAAAGATTTTCTGCTGCAAGATCCACAAAAGACAATGCACATACATTTTATAGAACATATTTTCCTCACCTGTGGCATTTCTCTATACCCAAACCCGAAGCACCAAATAACAGATGGTAATGATACAACCTTGCACAAAATTAAGAAATCAGTTGATGTGGTAAAAGCACTGGTTCACAACAAGTCCCTGGATAATAAGGTCATGAAGAGAGAGTGAGCTTGGGTCACCCCCCTGGATTACATCATACTCAGCACATGATTACACCTGACATTCCACCTAACCTGTTTAATTCCTCTGCTATAGTAGGCTGTTCCCATGGCTCAGGATCAATTTTTCTTATTACACATTTTCTCCCCTTACTGTTTAATCCAAAGTCTATCTTACTCTTGTCACTACAATGATTAAAATCCCCACTGCTATTGTAGCAGGAATGCAGATTCCTGTGTCCTACTGCAGTTACAGTTTGGAGATTAGGATGTCCTACCAACCCAGTGTTCCCTTCTACTTTCAAAGCAGTACAGTGTTTTTGTCCCAGGGCTTGATGTAGAGCGGTATTTCATCGCTTGACATGGAGATGCTGCCTTATAAAGTCAGAAGGCCATATAAATAATTCCTCATGAAGACAACAGTGTGCCCTGAGATCTGCCATGCATTACAGTTACTGCTGTCTGGGGCAAACAAACAAAAAAAGTTATCTGCAGAATAACTAGCTGGGAAACACCTGCCACGGCTTTCCTATCTTAAGACAGAAATTCCCAAAGAATTACTAGGTCTGAATTAAAAATATATTAAGCTTAAGTGAAAATCTTTTAAATTTAACAAAACTTATTTTTCATTATCTAGAGAAGCCCACAAATCAGACAAGGGGTCCAGTTTTCCTGATATGTGGCACTCCATTTCTTCATCCTCTCTGGTACAAATGCATGTGGAACAGGCTGAAAGCCCAGGAAATGCACAAGTAGAAAAGTGTCTCCAAGAGATGGCACCAAACTGCTGCCTGAGGATCCTGTGAAGGAGCACGAAAGGTCTCTCCTTATACTTAGCCGTTCATAGGTTCCTCACTTAAAATCATCTTATTTACAGCACATGGAACAAGTAATAGAAGGGATGGGTGAGTGTTTAGCATGCAGAGTTTCTGTGTAAAATCAGAGATACTTTATGAGAGAAAAGTCTTCTTGGCATTCTCTCACTCTTAGGATCTCACCCTCATATGAGTAATTTGCATGCCTGTGGCTGGACAGGCTAGCTCAAAAATTCCTTCTTTTCCAAGTCAAAAATGTACAAGTATTCTAGATTAGGTCTAAACTGAGAAGAATTAAAATTCAGTATAATTAATATTTTAATCTACCCAAGTTTTGACATCAGAAAAGAGACAGAAGATATCAAATCACACAGCTGAGAACATCAGGAGAAATGATACTAAAAGAATCTAATAGTTATTTTCTCCCTGGGGAGAAATATTATCTAAATTTGGCATTTCAACTGTCGACAGAGTCAATAATTCAGATCTACTTTGACCGTGTATAGAAGTCATGATTTCTTGGTGATGTCCTTCTTCTTACATCAACAGTATTAGTTTACATTTTCCAGTGGTAAGCCAACCAGCTGTTGGTTTCTGATGCAACTTTCTCACTCACAACATGAGCTATTATTCAACAAGGCAGCCAAAATCCAACTGTTTCCATGATAAATCCTGCCCACACCTAAGATTACACATCACAGTTGGAACAATGATTTTATAACCGCTAAAAAGCAGGATCAGCCAACATGGTCAGAAGCTCAGCAGTGTGGTCTCTGTTCTCACAGCAGTATCTGTACTCAGTCCTAGGCACTGCTGTGCCACAGGAAAGATGATGGGCAGGCATCCTGCAGACCCTCCAGAAAAGTCAGCTCTGCCAAGGAGCACAGCTGGTTTAACAGAGCCCCTCCACTGCCTTAGTAGGATTATGGGATAATCCTTCTCCTCAGGAGTCACAGTTCATGTTTTCATCACAGACACATTACTGTCAGCCTAAGATGCTGGACGTATCATGCAACCTGTGAGACCTGACAAAGCACAGATCAGAAATTATAAGAATATCTTAAAAAAAGTATAACCTAAAAAGGGCCAGTTTATATCCAGCCAGACCACCCTCCTGGCAGCTCAGTTTAACTGCTCCCAAGATTTGCAGAACCCATGCTCCATTGGTATTATTGACTACGGCTCTTCATTTGACCCTGAACCTGAAGAAATAAATCCCATTTGGTTCACTGGAAATTCAGACATGTGAAGAGCTGAAGTTTTATCAACGAGGTGTTTCCCGCAAGACAAGCTGTTAACCACAGCAGGACTGGAGCTCCTGGGTGGAAGCAGAAAGAGGAGTAGGGGGAAGAAAGGAGAGACGTTCTTAGTACGCCATGAGTGTAAGTTGTGCAATATTACCAGGTCTCTGAAAGTCTCTAAAATGTGCCCTGGCTGACTTGTTCCTCAAATTTTGTCCTCAATTAGTCAGGGGAACTCTGATTCACCGATTGTTCAAGGTATGGTGGTTACCTACAGGCCACTTGAGAAAACTGACACCCTATGGCCTCTCAAGATGTGCATCCACAAGAGGTTGGCTTTTTTTTATGCCACAGGCAGGAAGAGGCAGAGACTATTCTATTCATCCCTTATTCTGGTGTAACAGCAATCCAGATTGAAGCAAAAGGACCTCATATAATCTGACAAGTACCTGTGAACATCATAAATATTCTATTCTTATTCTTCCAAATAATTCTAATAATATTCTTAATAGGTCTGAATTACCGCCCTCTGTACAACATCTAGTACTACAGTATTACTCCTATAGCTATCTTGGTTTTTCCTTTTCTTCCAAGTGTTTAACTCAATACCTCTTCAGCCCTCTTCATTCCCTCTCTAGAGAGAGGCACAGTAGAACTACCAAAAGCAATATCAGAAGCACTGCTTTACAACATTAATAAAGATGATTTGACAGTGAATATTACACACTTTCTCCTCTCTTTTTTAGTCAGACCACAGGTTTCATCAGAGGATGTCAGTAATGCAAATTTCTACCAAAACCCAAAAAAACAATTTCTGTGTCTTTCTTTCTGAAGGTGGTCTTTCATTTGAGCCAACTCCATCTGCATGTCCCACAAAACCACATCACAGTCTGGCATCCAGACTAACAGTGAGTAACATCCAGAGACAGTTATGGTATTTTTTGGAGCAACTCTACAATATATTATTTTTACAGCTACTTGGGGCCAATCACAGCCACAGCCCATGGCTGTGCTGCAGTGAAACTCCATGGCATTGCTCCTGATGGGCACATCACCTGCTCTGTCCTAGACCCTGCTGACACTCACAGGCACGGGTTCCTGCCCTAACCACATGCAAATCTTCTTCAGTGCTCTGTCATCCTATCCAGTGAGAACCTAAGCTTTGGTACATAAAACAATAATACATATAAGGAGTAGGTGTCAAGGAAGATACTTGTGTCCTTGGCAAGGTATTTGCTTTCTCCTATCCTTTTTAAATGTAAGATAAATGTCAGACTGCAACTATTACTAAATGCAAGGTAAAAATAAAGGCTTCTGCCACAAACCAGACTGATTATTGATCACTGACTGCCAGTGATGGTGATTCATTGCCTTGCAATGATTATCAAGGAAAATAAAAGCAGGGATTACTCTCTGGTTGTCTTACTCTCCAATAAACTGCCTAGGCTCATATAAATACAGGATTTCTCAGGTACCACAGTCACACCCCAAAACCCAGAACCCTCAGGTAAAAGATATGTTGGTAATTTATGGCTCAGCAGCTCCTCATATGGCTCCCCCTCAAGGCCTTTCACTATCCTTGTAGGCCTGCCCTGGAAGGTCTCCAAGAACTTTATATCTTCCTTCTATTTAAACACCCCAAACCAAACACAATATCCAAGGTGAGGCCATTAGAATGAAGGGCAAAGAGGAACAATTCCCTCCCTTGCCAGATCAGTGTTTTTAGGCCTGATACCCCTCAGGACATTGGTGGCACTCCCACCTGCCAAGGCACAGCTGCCATTTCCTTGTAAGTAAACTCAGTGAACTCAGACATTCAACACTGAGCCTAGACTTCAAATCCCTTCTGTTTCTCTTCCATCCTGTATGTATTTGTGTCAAACCACTTCAAATAAGACATTGGGCAAGGGAGTGGGAAATAAAAGGCTCAGGTCGGCCTCATCCTGCTGACCCTGTGGGAACTCCTTTCCTGTTCCCAGTACATAAACTTTCTGTGATGACTCTCCCGGAAGGCCCTGCCAATTTCCACCTATTCTTTTTGAGTCCTCCAAAGGCTGCACTTCACATTGAACAGGTAAGTCCACAAGTGGCTCAGAGTCTAAAATACGAGATGTGTCCCACAGCTGAGGAGGACCCCATCCGTGATAGCACCAGGAACAGACAATATGCACAATCTACAGCCACAATAGATTTGAGAAGCTCCACCCTTCCTTGCAGGGCTCTGGGTGCTGTTCCAGCTCCAGCAGCTGCTGGCACCAAGGCCCAGGGCTCATCCCTGCCACTGCTGGGCAGCCTCAAGCAGGGCCACCCTTGACTCAGCACCGTTCCTATCTCTTGGCCCTCACAGAGTAAGCTCCAGCTCTCCACATCTCTGGGAGCCAGACCTCTTCTTTTCTTGCGCTCCCCTGTGAAGAAGTCCTCTTGAGAGGATACAGTGGCTTTGGCCCAAGCTCCAAGTTTCTGTTGCTTTCCTTGACACGCTACCTGAGACCTGTCTCAGCTGCACAGCCTGTGCTCCTTGTCTCCTTGCTCTTGTTCCCTGGACATGGATCCAGTCCTAGCCTTGAGAGACAAGTTATGCCCCTTTTGAGTCCCATTGTCCTCTGCTTGGAGGGCTACAGCACTTGATGGAGCCTTGAGATTGCCCAGCAGCCGCATTGCAGAACTGCCTTTGGTGTGCTGCTGCAGCTCCATCTTAAAACTCAAGGTGCTGCCATCTGAAAAGCTCTGCCAGAACCCCGTACTTTGGACAGCTGCCAATCCACTTCAATTTTCCAGCCTTAGTCTTTTTCACGGTCTGTTTATGGACACTTAGTCTTGTACCAAGTACCTGTTACACGAAGTAGTCGTTTCCTGAAGGACTGCTTTCTTCTTTAACACAAATATACAAGGGATAAGGAAAGCAGCTCTTTGCAATGGCCCAAAAGTTGAACAGCTCTCCTTGGCACAGCATCTGCTCCTGCCTATAGGCAACTTACAGACAAGGCAGTGCCAGCCTTCTCAGAGGTGGGCAAGGACAAGAGAGAGCAGATGCCAAGAAAGGGGTTAAGCTGCACCAAGGGACATTTTTGTTGGCCATTAAGAAGAACTTTTTCCCCAAAAAGGGGCATTCCATATTGGAATAGGCTGCCCAGGGCTGGGGCAGAATCCCCACAGTGGGAAGTGCCCAGGGAAGGAATGGCAGTGCTGAGCTCTAGTTGCCATGGGGGGATGAGTCACAGCTTGGATGCCATGGTCCCACAGGGTGACATGGCACCGTACTTCTGTGACATTGCAGCCCCTCGGCATGGGGCGGTGGCCGGCAACTGCTGCCAGCCCATGCCCAGAGCCCAGGCAGAACTTGGAGTGTACAGAGCGAGGCCAGAGCCTGTGCGGAGCTGGCAGCTGGTGGCGCAGCAGCACCATGGCTTCCCCTGGCTCCTGCTGCTTGCGCTGCTCATGGTCTTGGGCTGCCCCCTGGACACTTCCAGCCGTCCTGTCGGGGACACTGGTACCTCGGCTGTGCTTGTCAAGGCCCTGGAGCAGTGGGACATGGGCCCAGGGATGACCCCCTCGGGGCACTGCTCTTTTGGAGTTGCGCGGCCCTGGACTTGCTGGCCACGGGTGTCTCCCTCAGCTGGTGGTTGTGCAGAAGGCTCTGGAGATGCTAGAGACAGATCAGGGAGGGAAGGAGGGGAAGTCTGGCAGGTGGGATGGTGCCGGGCAGGGCAGAGTGCTTCAAGGTCTTGGACCAAGCCCAAGGTGTCGGGCGAGACCTGAGAGCCCCCAGGGAGGAGGAAAGTTGGGCAGGTCCGCGGGGTCCCAGGCCTCTTGGGTGGCCCTTTTGCCCAAGGCCAGGGGGCAGCGGGAGGGGCTCAGCCCCTGGGTGGGAATCGGGCCCAGGCTGGGCCCCAGAGACACCAGGCAGAGCCGCCTCCCAGGGCAGCCCAGGCAGACGCGAGTGTCTCCCGCAGAGGCCAAAGCCGGCCCCCAAGGTCTCAGCCCACCGGGGCCCCTCTGCCCCCTTGCATCAGGCTCCCTGTGTTGTGTCCTCCAGAAGAAGCACCAAAGCCCCTCGGCCTCTGCAGGGACAGGCTGCCAGGGCCACGGCTGCTGCAAGGACCTGCTCCAGTTGCTGAGGGACAACAGTGCCCTGATGCAGCTGTGCATGCGCCACGGCCCTCTGCAGAGGCCCAGAGAGAAGAGACCAAGGAAATGGGGCATTTGGAAGAGGAGGAGACTCTACTTCTCCCATTGACCATGCCTCTCCAGCCCGCCTCTCCGCTTGCAGCTCACTGCAGGGCAGGGGATGCTTGACCGGTGCTCAGCCCGGGCACTGCAACATCCCCCACCATAGATGTTAGTGAAGCCCCCTCTCTTAGGCTTAGGTATAGGGTTCCCAGCAGTCTGTTCCCCCAGAAGCTGTAGTTTTTCATGGAGTTCAAGTTCCCAAAAGCTGATGTAGTCTTAGGCATAAGGTTCTCTCCCTTGTAGTCTTCGCACCCCTTAGCTGTACCTCTTAAGAGTAGTAGTTCAAATTAATAAAGTTCACCTTTTCTCTACGTGGCCACGTTTCTTACTGCTGTTGCGTCCGAGAGTGCACAGAGCCACTGCATGGTTTTGCACCTGAGCTGCAGAGAAGCCAGAATGGGGAGGCTAAGCATAAAAGCAGTACTTAAGAGAGAGAGTATAGAGGTCTGGTCTGGAAGCCTCACAGTTAGAAGTAACTCCAACTTTATAATTGAAATGTCATTGATTATATAATTCCTTTGATTATGTAACTCTACCAGTAAGGCCCGTTGCAGAGCAGGCCCAGGCTGTTGGGGATTCAGGCTGCTATTGGCTTGTAGGTTGAGTGGTAGCTACCTCGACCCATCAGGATTAACTGCATGTGCCTTCTGATCTATATAAGGAGAAAAGGTCTCAATAAAGTGGGCTGTTGCAGCGTAATCTTTGTTGCTTCCCTGCCTCCATTACAGCATCATGATGATGATGGAGGGAAGCTGGGAAGAAGACAGTGGGCAATATACCCATGCTTTGATCTCCGAAAAAACTCTGATTTGATCAGGGTCAGCTCTGTGAGAGGTGGCCCCTAAAGGCACAGGGAGGTGTTGTCTGGGTGGTATATGATTGGGATACATTCAGGCAGGCTGAACAGAGAGACACACAAAATGCTGCCTAGCATTTTTCCGTTTAATTGTTCTGTGCCATGAGGAAATATATTTCCAGTAATCGATCCACACACTTTCAAGCTAAGCAAAAAAAACGATAGGAAACATTTTCAATAACAGAACGGCCATTCTAAATGAGGACCCTACTTCTCACAAATACATAATAAAACAAGCTACTGCAAAATATATTGTCCCATTGTCAGCAACGCAAGGGATTAGAGTGTAGTTGGATATTTCCGTGCCTGCAGCAGCTGAAGTAAAGGTCTTCCGGGCTTCTAGCTACATTTGCCTGTAAATGACACTCTACTGAATGAAAAGCTGATTTCTCAACACACACAACTGACTGTACTCAAATCGCACAGAGAAACAACTCTGCAATCATCTGTTCCTTTTTGTGCTTGTGCTGTGATGCTTTGCTCAAAGCAGAAGCTCTCTTGCTTTTCTGGTTTTCCTGTAAGAAACAAGCTTCTGCAGAACAGATTGTCCTTCTTTTACCAATGCAAAGAGATTGTGCTGAACGTAAATACTTCCGTGTGTGCAGAAGTAAAAAAGAAGCCCTGTAGGGTTTGTTGCTACTTTTGCATGTAAATGCTGCTCTACTGAACTAAAAGCTGCCAATAAAGCACACACTACTGACTGGACAAAACTCGCACAGGGAAACAACTCTGCAATCATCTGTTCCTTTTTGTGCTTGTGCAGTGTTGCTTGGCTCAGAGCAGAAGCTCTCTTGCTTTTCTGGTTTCCCAGCATGAAACAGGCTTCTGCAAAACAGATTGTCATTTTTT
>VZUI01090423.1:0-12834 GCA_013401135.1 Cettia cetti
GAACCAGCCTGAAAGGTGCAGAACTTAATATCCAGCATAAACAGGACAGGTGATGGGGTATACCAGCATCAAAAAGTCATCCCAGGACAGGGATTTATTTGGTCCTGCAATTACTGGACTTGATCCTACTCAATACAATTTAATTTGTATTTCTATAAATTGCAAGAGTTTACAACAGACTGCAGTATATCTTTCCTGTAAATCAGAAGCAAGATAATGCTAATACTACCCAAGTGTTATATTAAGTCATGTGGGTCTATACAGTGTGCACATTTTATGTCTCACAATTTGCATTCCATACTTTTGTTATGAAGAGAGAACATGGCCTATTACCAATACAAATAGTTACCTAGGTGATTATATGGGTGACACCGTATTCTTCTGTGCTTCTTATGCATAGAGCACAGTTTATGTACTGATAAAATAATGAAATGATATATTTAGGCATTTGTAGGAGGTTCAAGTGAAGTGGTTGAACCTCTATTAAAGTGGGCAATATTTAGACAGAATGAGTGCTTTAATGTCTCAATTCTTCCTGCTACTAAGCAAGACAATTAACATTTTCATAATTGTAAAAATGAAGGAATGTCTGTGTTCCTTAGAAATTACAGCTTAGGGTACTAGAAGTGGTTTGTAACTTTTGGTTTGTAATTTGTATAGATTCCCTACTTGTAGTTTTACGTATAGTTAGTGATATGAATTCTTAGCAAATGTAACTGAAATTTATAATCTAGGTCAAACCTAATATTCATGGATATATTACAAGTGCCCTCTCACTGTTCTTGTTTTCCATCTTTATTCAATAACACAAATGTCTTTTGTTTCTGCAGGAAAGGATCAGCCCCAAATCCTGATGTCATGTGGATGCCAAAAGAAGTTGTACCTCAATGTCTGCAAGAATTCTAAGCAAAGTTCTTAGGATTTGTGCCATACATACTTCATTTTACTTTCCTCTCTTCAGATGATCAAAATATCCTCATTTTTTTTCCTTCTCTGGTTGAGAGGCATCACATTTTACTTTTCCATAGGTAAAAAAAAATTGTGTTGAAGTCATTTGAAGCAGAGGAAAAGAGCTCTTTTGTTCTGTTAGGAAGTTCTAACTGAACCTCTTTAGTCACAGCTATGAGAAAACTTGGCTGAAGCTCGAAAACTGAGATACCACTGCTAAATGGACTAGACAGCTATAATGGTTACATTTGACTGAAAAAACACTTCTGAAAAAACCCATTGGACATCTGTCAAGAAGCAGCTCCTCACTCGTGATCTCACATAGGAAATGGGAAGGACATACATTATTTATCTGCTGAGTTTGATAAAGCCAAGTGAATTTGAAAAAGTGATTGTATGAAGAAGACTGCAAGTACCTTGTTGCTATGTTCAGAACAAAGTTCTCCCCAAAACTGTTGCCTCACTCATCCTGAGGGCATGAGGGAAAACTCCTGCATGAGCTAAGTGCAGTTAGTCAGATGTTAGACTACTCAGTATGCATTTAAAAGGTCAGTATGCAGAAGAAGCAGCCTGGTTAGAATGAGACCTTGGCCTCATTCTGCCTGTGCACTCTGGGCGAGCAGTGTACACAGGACACAAGGAAACAAACACATCCCACAAAATCTACACTGCAGAGGGTGGGGAATGGGCATGCCTTGTTTGCAGGTGCAGTTGCTCTGTATTTGCAATGCACTTTTGCAATATTTCACTTGTAGGAAACAAGTTTACTTGATTTTGTGTGTGTGTGTGACATTTTTTCATTTCCTTTTGAACTCTACAAGCCACTAACTCACCACAGAAATTCAGTATCACAATTGCTCTGTGCATTTAATAGTTCCAGTTCCCAAAATTAACTAGCCAGTGACACAATGTAGGTCCCAGCCAAAGAAGACACTGTCACAGGTACAATAGAATCGGAAGACTTTACACTGAGCTTTGAAAATCTTGAAGAGCTGTACCAATCTATTTTATAATTAAGAGTTTGTAAAAACCTTTGGCCCATGAAAAGCAAAGGTTTCATACATTATTATTGCTGTTATTTTATGGTTTTTTTCATTGGAAATTACTATGAACTTGTGACTGCCCTGTACTTGATGCATATGTGCTTAGCTGAACACAGAAGCCTATCAAGGGAAAAAAGACCACTGTAGTTAGAGCAGCATTCACCATCTTCTGGATGGAGGCAAAGCTCAATCGCTGGTAAACCACAAAGGTAAATCCTCCAAGCATTCCACAGCTGTTGTTCTGCAGGAAATGAGTACATCTCGTGGGTACTACGAATTATAAGGATAAACTTGGACAACCACAAAAAAGCATTAACAATGAAAGGCAGCCTGACTCCTGTTTCATTTTCCTTTTTGAAGGTACACAGCTCACTGTCTGTGTCAGTGTTATGTAACCACAAATTGCCTTCTCATCTTCTGCAAGCTGCATGGCTGTCAAATGATAGTGATGACCCAGCCACACTGTCTAAAGTTGTCAGGGGAAGAGAAAAACCAGACTACTACAAATGACACAGTGAATACTCCTTTCCTGTTACAAATTCCACATTAAATCTAAGTAATTATTTGGCTGCAGTGATGCTTAGTCCACAGGACAATGCATTTACAGGCATTTAGGAACAGCAGTTTACAATAATGCTTGCATATGGGTTTGATATCTTGTGTTGTTAAAACAAATCAGCAAGTCTAGACTGTAATTTGCTGAAGCAATTTATGGTTATTTCATGGGGTTTTTTTCTCTAAGTAGAGGTGAATACATTTGACTGTCTTAAGAGGAAGGATGGTAGTGCACATTCTTTTAACTGCAAGACTGATCTGAAACAGAAGTATTAACATCCTGATTTTCATACCACATCAAAAACTGATCTAAACTGTTAGTGCTTTATTCCACTATGATATTGAAATATTTTGGGAACTGCTGATTAATCATGAAAAAAAACACTTCAGCCATTTCTTCACAAATTAGTAAATTGAGACTGTCAACACAGCAAGTCAGTAGCAGAGCAGGGAGCAAGGACCCATGTGGGGACCCCTCAGCTGCCTTAAATTGTTACTGAAGTCATCAAAGTCTAACAGCTGCCAGTCGTTGAGGGTTCCCTTTAGCTTTTTCACTCCTGGGCTCCTGCTCCACTAGCAAGGTTAAACAAATGCTTTTTGTATTTCTGGGAACATTGCAACATTGCTTTATGAGAGATTTGACTATCCTTTTCTGCTAGGTGAGCAAATGTTTGCAGGTAATTTTCTCACACTGTCTTCCTACCTTATTACAAATCTCACACTGCTTCAGAATCTGTATAACACAGGAAGACATCATGCTCATTCTGCTTAGATGTGATTGCATTTCTGAGGAATGTAACATAATATACAGATAAATTAAAACAAAAACAAATAACAACAACAAATAACAAACCCCCCTAAAATAACCAAAAAACCCCAGGCTCTGGGGAGCTGAGAAATACTTTCTCAGTGAGAGTTTGATTTCCTTGTGCCTTTGATGCAGAAAAATGAGTCCCTAGTCCCACGTGGCTGGTGCCAGGCTCTCTTCTGTGGTACGCCCAGATACCAAGTTTCCAGACAAAACTGTTCCCAGGTAAAAGACTCAGAGGGGCCCTGGAAATTGCAGTGAACCTTGCAGAGCTGTCTCCCACCTGTTTGTCTTCCAAAAAGAGAACCTCCTCAAACACTGGGGACTACAGCTTCAGGGCTCTGACCCTATCAACAGCAATGAGCACACTTAGCACTGACAGAACAGAAAATGGATTTGTATGGACTAGTCATTAGATGACTATTAAACAGAGAAAAAATTGGATCATATCTTTGTTGTAAAGTTTTGTAAAAAAGAAAAAATCCAGGAATTCAGCCAACAAAGACAGCCAATGCAATTTTCCTTTGCATGCATGTTTTCCAGAGCTAATCAGTTGTACTTTCTTTTTTTTATTTTTTAAATGCTTATGTAGATGTTTATGAAGTACATTCTAACAGCATAATGTTTAGATAATTGTTTTGGTTTACTGCAATTGTCATACTGACAGACTTTGAAAAAACAAATGCTTTTATTGTTACTAGAAATCATCAGATTATGAATTTACAAAAAAGTATGCCTTTTTGTTAAGAAGGTAGAATGTCCATCAATTTCTATTAGTAAAAAAATGGCATAACTCCATTGAAGGAAGTAATTTGCTACACTACCCTGTTTCCATTAAAAGTAGAGGTTATGAAAGAAATAACAGTATAATATACTCATTACTTGTTGACCTTAATCAGTACCCAAGATCTTAGATGTCCCTCTCACCTTTTCCAGTGGCTCCTCATTTCTGTGCTCTAGACAAGCATAAATACATGATTTTGTGGTAGAGGATGAAAGAGTTGCTGTTTTACAGAGCACTACATAAGAATCTCACAGGGTTGTGCAGAGCATAACTAATTGAGCCTTTAAACCTTCCAGGACTGGGAGAAAGAAGTCAGACTGGACTTCTGTTCCAAATAGACTGCAGTTTGTAACAAGCCACCTCATTCAAATTATTTCTCTTCTGACATTATTGAACTTTGGGCTGTGTTTGGTTTTATTTTGTGTTGCCCATATGGAGTGCAGTTTCTCTGTAACTTAATCCTTAAAACGTCAGTTCTAAGAAAGGATCCTCCTTTGTGTAAGAGATGTGTATGTTTATCAAGGTTATCAAGAGGCAGACTTGAGATTCTACAGGTTGACATTTAAAATTCACTAAATGGGTAAAAAAGCTTGTTTGGATGATCCAAATAGGGTGTAGAAAGAGGCATGAAACTATGTGGTTGTATTGAGGTAACCTACAAGTATTAGCTGAATATCTAAACTCTAGTTGTTCAGAGAGTTGTGTCAGGTTATTAAATTGACAATCATAAGTGAAAAATGTTCTAGGGCTCACCCTGGTGTTGTGTGTTGTGGGCCTCTGCCCGTGTAAGATGTTTTTGAAATTTCCATGCACCATTCCAGGGTGTGTGTCATGGCCTCTTCTGAGAAGAATGAAGTCACTTGGCCTTTGGCCTCATGATTTCCAGCATACTCCAGGAAAGAAGTTTCTCACCAGGAGCCATAGCCTGCAATATCTTCTTTTTCAGTTACTCTCCTTGCTGAGCCAGGCTATATTAACCCTTCCTAAGCACAGATACTGACATGCTCCCTGGGAAACCTATGCTAGGGAAATTTTTGGAAGGGCTTACTGCAGCATCAATGTCAGTATCTGTTGTAACAGGGAACCCCTGCAGGAGTGATTTCAGTCTCTCCACTAAATAGTTCATGCCCAGAATCTGATTTACTTGTTTACCTTTCAACAGCTTTTCTCTAACACACAAATTTTTAAAGTGGTATAAAAATCAACAAAATATGAAGTCCCTGCAGTCAAATCAGATGTAATCCTCTCATACTCCTTTTCTCCTATGACTTCTGTCAACAGTTTTCTTTTCAGTGCAGGATGACAGTGTTGGAATGTGACTGTGACACCACAACCACTATCGGACCGAAGCTGTTACTGTCACGGGCAGGGTAGATCTGGGCTCAGCAGGGCTGTGCATTTAACCCCCTTGAGCCCTGTGCCAGATGGGAAAGTTAAATGACTCTTTTAGATCACCCTAGTGTCTCCTCTCAGAAAGCACTCACATTTCTGTGTAATTGACGATCACTGTATCTGGCAAGAAGAAATGTATTTAAGCAAATATTTCTAACTAGACCCTTGACTCTTACCATTATATTAAAGGGCTGAAGGTATTAGATTTATGAATGTGTTCAGAAAAATATTCTACCCTGCATTTTTTTCCCATAATTCTAAGCTTTTCTGACAGTATCTTCCATGACCTCTTTCTGTCATCTTTTGCCCTTTTCTCTGCTAAACCATGTAGGAGATGAAAGAGAATTTATTTTCTAAGAATTTGAAAAACTAGCTGATACAAAACCAGAAATACTGATTAAGGAGCATCCCTGTGTAACACAGGACTTTTTTATTATTTAACTTTTGTTTTTTAGTGTTCAAAATTACCACTGTAAAACAGTGCATTTGCATTTAGCTTTACATTCTGCTCTAAGTGCCACCGATGTAAATGTAGAGCAGTTATATTGAACTGAATTTCCTCCTGATTTTCACCAGTGTGAGAACATGATTGGCCTGTCTTTTTATCAGTCCCTACCTTTCACGTGGAAGTTCAGCCATTCCTCCAGATGAAATGATGTTTGACTAATGACAGGAAACCAGTGTCAGAAAGCCAGCATATAATGTACCCCATACAATACACATAGCAATCAGTCAATACTAAGGGATTATGGCAACTGTAGTATTTATCACTGCTTAAAACCTATGCAAAGCTTTTGTCAGAGGAGAAAAAGGCGATAGAAATAATTTGAGGAAACAAATTATTGCAAGAAGATGTTTTAAAGCACTTTTCTGAGTGTATGCTAATTTCATGTGCTGCTTTTGTTCATCCCTGTCCCAAATTTTTGGGATAAGGAGTTTTCTGGCCATGGATCTTGGCTGAAAACAGCCTTCTCTCTCTCTCTTCTCCCAAATGGCATCATAAGACCTTCAGCTGCAGCACAACAATCTTTGACGCTTGTGTTCTTGAAATACTTTTTTTTCAAAGTAAATACAACCAGAAATCATAAAGTAAAAACTTTCATTTGCATCTATAACTGAACATTGGGTCCTGGAACCAAGTATTTGGTGGGAAAGGACCAGACCTTCCTGGGCACTGCAGCCACATTAGGCTGTACTGAGCCATAAACAGCCTGCCCACTCTAAAGTTCATATCAAGCAATATTGGAAACTTGCCAGTGAGTTATTCTGAACCTACTCCTGTGGCAGTCACTAGAATATTGCTGGAGAAAAGAACGTCTAGCAGAAGAGGTGGAACCCACGATATAAGACATCTTCATTCCTCCTCTATGAATATGCTTCTTCATCTGCTCTTAGACTTGATATTAACTGCTTGGTAAGTCAATGGTTGTTCTTTCTGTTGAGAGTAACATTTTCCTTGTACCTCTGAGTTTCACTAGGAAACCTTCACTCAACCCAGTGCTGCCTGCTAGAGCCATAGTGAGCTGCTCTGGTCCATGGGCAGCTTGTGCACCTCCATCTTAAGGTCTGGCTCCACAAATGGTGATTCCAGAGCTTACTTTGCCAAATCTTCATTCCTGTCCTCAGTTTCTGCCTTATGGAGCATTTGGATAAGCTCAAGTACATTAAGATGTATTGCACAATCCTCCCACTGCATGGTATGCACACAGCAAAGAGATAACAGGGTAAAGATAAGAGGAGATGGTTGTGCCACATCTTACAGACTTTGTACACAAAAACCATCAACAGATCAACTCTGGCATTTGTATTTCATTCTGTGGTTGTAAAACAAGGTATGTTTTGAATTCTTTGGCAGGTCCCACATGCCTGACTGGAGAAAGGCAGTCACTGGGCCTCTTGGTGGTAGTTCTGTGTTATTCTGGTACTCACCAAAGTAGCTTTGAGTTCAAGAAGGTTGGCCAGCCAGCTGGCTTCTGATTGACACCTAGAAGAGCAGTGAGGGGGAGAGGGACAACAGACTGAATGCAGACTATGCACAACACATAAGAAAGATGAACCAGGAGGACAAGAGAGAGCTGTGTGACTGCCTGCTCTCTGGAGGACTTTAAATACTGATATGATCACCATCAGATTTTTGGTTCATGCTTCCATGACCTCAAGCTAACAAGCAATTTTTAATTTACATAATACAAGATTTGCAGAGTATTCAGCAGGACTCATCCTACAGAATCTTTCTAAAGATGACAAAAGTTCAGCTCTTCAACAGTCCCTTGCTGGTAAGTTTGGCTAATCAGCTCTGCATTGGAGGAGCTACGTCATACCCAGATGCCAAACAGAAATAAACTCTTCCATGGAGATTGATTTTGCTCCTATACTTGTAGGAATAACACTGAAATAAAACAAACACACTCCAAAGAAGCATCCTGACTCTTTGTCTAGGAAGTAACTCCGGCTCAGTAGCAAAAGCTACATTAAAGTAAATTCCCTTGTTTACTTCCACTTCTGCTGAGAGGCTGTTTCAGAACTTCACATGGTTAATGATAAATGTTTTCCTTCAGATATGCAACAAAAAACTAGGCTATTATAATGTTCATGTTTGGATCAGTGTGGTAAGTTTCTGGGAAGGCAAGGAGGAGATGATTTTAGTAGATGACTGAAGAAATAATCCTACCTGGGATATAATTTTCAAAATAGGAATTGAAGAAATAAACATAATCTGATACCAGAACCAAGAGAAAAGGAGTATTCTACAATGCCAAAATTATAAGAGGAGGAAGATATTTTTGGGAAAGACAGTCCTTGATGTGAATACTTTAGTTGAGTTGGTAAACAGAAAAGAGTGCCACTGATCTGGTTTACTCTTCCACTAATCCATTAGATGTTTCTGCAGTACTGTTTGTTCCTTTAATTTGGTATTGCCACTTGTATGTCGTGTGAAATACCATTTGAATGCCAGGGCAGCTGAGATTTTGCCACACACTGTTGACAGCTGTTTTGAAACTACAAATATGATGTATGCTACATCTGGTGAGGTTGGAGTGGAAAAATACCGTGGAAAAGCACAATTTCTCTTTTAGAGCTGCTGGGAAGGGTTTACAATACTTAAGTCCTTTTTTCAGTAAAGCAGCTCTTTAATGACCTACCCACAGAGGTAGTCTTTTATAATCAGAACCAAAGATTCATTTGAATATTTCTGCAAAGCTGATTTGTTCATTCTAACTAGGAAAACTGCCACAGATATGAAAGATGAAAGATGATTAAATGAATAAGTTATATCAGTGAATCAATATATCAGTGAATCAACAAATGATCTAAAAATATTTTTTTATTAATTTTCATGACATGGCTATGACTATGCCAAGCAAGGCATCATGTGTGCTCAAGTGTAATGAGGTCTCATACCTATGACTCAGTGGCAGAAGTAGCAGCTGGCCTCCTGGAAGCTGCAGTGAATAATCAAGGGATTTGCTGGTGTCACTCTAATGTTTTAGATGTTAACAATTGTCTTCTTTCAAGAGAAGCGGAGTTGACTAAGTAGCTTTGATATTTTCTCAATTTCCTTTTCCTAACAGTAGCTTTCACTTTATGTAAAATCACTTTGTGGCTGATATTCAAATCCTTTGAATAGGTAATTTTTCCAAAACTAAAGTCAAATTGTTTTGTTATTTCCTTAATACACATTAATTAGACTGAGCGTAGAGCCCAGTTAAGACCAGTCCATGATGGAGCTTGCTTGGGGAAAATGAGCATATCAACAGCAACACTCATATTTTATTTCAGAGGGAGAAAGTCTTTCTATCAAGGTTGTACATTTCTGTGTACTGTATGGATTTGGGTAGGATTTCACTCCCCACACCTGAACACTTACATTTTGTACTACTATGTGCTATAGGACCTTCGACATGACTTGTAGTGCTCTCAGGTTGCCCTAGGTTCTACTGAATTTTTTAAAATATTACATGACTGGAAGACTTGATGATCACTTGTTCTTAGCTGGCTGATTCTGGCAAGGATTCCTGCATCTCTAGGATACAATCCCACTGGCTTCAAATGAAAATACAGCCTTGAAACTGGAAGTAAAGCATGAGCCTAATGCTATGCATGAACAAGAATATGCTCTGGTGCAGCTACAGAATGAAGCATTCAATAGGAATCACCACTTTAATTACAGTCATGAAGACAAGTCAGGATTTTCTGTAAAAATCATAGCAAAAGTTCTAAGCACATCCCTAGTGCATCCCTAACTGCCTTTATCAATTGTTCTTCCTTCCAGACCCGGTGAAGCTTCACTCTCCTGGGCACTGATGGTCCAGGGACATATCCTGTATTCAAGGCTGGCACTCATTTAATTGGAAGCACTGTGTCTCCAAAAGCCAGAAGGATGAAAACATTTTGGAAAAAAACAAGGAAATTACAATAACCAGAGCAATCACCTTCCCAGCCAATCCTTATGCAATATAAAATACCCAGGATACTTTCAGTTAAGGAGGAACATTCTGGATTAATAAATAGAAGCCTGTAATATTTGGAAAGTACTACTCCCAGGATTAAGTGTTGCAGGTAGAAGGTCTGCATTTACCAAAATGCATCACTCCTTGAATGTTACATGTGTAGAACTTGGGCCCCTTTACTTTTCAAATCTGCAAGTGAACAAAGTGAATTCCTACCCTACTCTGGAATTAAGCAATATTGATTGTGGGTTTATAATGGCATTAAAAATTGAAGACTTCCTGTGAGCATAAGAATATGCTGGTTTTATGTGACACAAATGTGTGAATTAAGAGGTTTTGACTGGACAGTACATGAAATCTTTCATAAAGGATCATTCTTTTCCCAGAACAAAAATGGCAACAGATCAAGTTTAGAAAAACAACTTGCCAAGCCCCTTACCTCCGACTCCACTTCTTTAAGACTCACTGCATTTTAATTAATTAGACTTGAATTTCTTGAGATTGATAGTATTACCAATTTAGCAATTCTCCAGTCATCCATAAAGCTTCCTATGAAGTCCAGACTCAACTTTACAAGTAAAAGTAAACAAAACATATCTTGAAAACTAGAAGAAAACGAGACAGAAAACCTATACCTTTTGGCTGCCATTTCAGGACAGTATAGGCAATGTCATGAGTTCCCTGACTCAATATTTAATTTGTTTTTATTTAACTTATTTTGTAGGATCACAAAATATGCCATAGAGTCTTTGGCTTTGATTTTGCAGCAGCAACTGCCTGAGTAGATCCTTATGGAGTTCCCTTTCTGAATGAGAGCTTAGATATTGTAAATCTATCCCAGTCATCCCTAAAGAGAAATTGGACTTTTTCACTGTCTGCAGTCAAACCTCAGCACCTCCAGATGTAGCACGCACTGCAGCCTTTGCTTCAAAACAGCTGTCAAGAGTGTGTGCCAGACTTTCAACTGTCATGCCATACAGTCAGGATCCCACACGACATACAAAATAGAACTAAATAATGGTACATAATACAAGAAGAAAAATGCAAGTTACAAAATGGTAGCGGTCATGCTCACTGGCTTTGCAAAGTTCAAAATTTCTCTGCTGGAGTGAATTTAGTACCAGACAGTTCTAAAAGTCATGAGGTCAAGATGTAGCTGCATTTGTTGAGAGGAGTAACTCTACCTGCTAAAAGTATTTTTAAGAAAGGTGTCCCAAAATTTATCTGGACAAAATAGTCCCTTCAATTTAATTTAGCTGTTATTTACTGTGCACATAAAGCTCTTCTGTTCAGGAGTGATGAAATATAGTGTGTAACTTGCAACCTCCACATTGTCGTGTAGAAAAACCCTCTGAAACTGCCTTTATATAGAATTTGGAATGATTTCATCAATTACTAGCACTCTCCCTCAGTGTAAGTAGATTTTGGTTAGTAGTGTATTTGACAAGGCAGATCGAGCTGACAACTTTCATTAGTCAGACATACAACCAATGTAAACATCTTCCAAACCAGAAGGTTAGGCTTAAGAAACAAGACACTGGTGTTGGCAGGTTCAAGGATAGTTTTTCAACTTCATACAACAGTTCATCTGTGCCATTATAAATGACTAAGAAAGTAATACACTGAAATGCATACTGATGACACTGAAAAAGGCCAAAGAATAAGGAAAATTTAGATGATCCTGATCAAGCAGTTTTAGTTCCTGAATGGTGTGTCACCAGAAGCAAATCTGTTGAACTGAAATTCAGGTAAATACTTCTGTATTGGATTTTGCAATTAACATCATCATAACAATGGGTATGCAAGAAATTAATTGTGAGAATTATTTAATTGAATATCTATATGGCAAAGCATTTCATTTTGTAAAGGCAATGTGTGTTATTATTTATAGAGTATTAAATGAAGAGAAGCCCTCTCAGAGAACTCTCTAGACATTATTTTATATAAGATCAAGTCAGGCAAGATGATCTAATAATCCATTCTGACAATAACATTTATAAATCTAGGAAAGTTTTAAAATAAACTACAAACCCAAAGATGGTGTGGTATTTCTAAGTCTTCAAGCTTTAACATTCCCCCCACACACCACTTTTCTGTTAATCTCAAAGCAATCAAGGTTATTATTTCAGATCTTCCTGTATTTTTAGAGCACACTGATGGCACTGGTAATCTACTATGGCACTGGTCTAAGTATTTAAGCTTCTCATATACTCTTTGCAAAATTAAGTAGAATGTTTAAAATGTCAGACAATCAAAGTCCTCAAGTTTATATTTCAAATTAATACTGTACAGATTTTCTCTACCCCCTCATTATAGAACATGCATGTTATCTTAAAAACTTGTCCCATGTCCTTGTAGCACCTTCCAGTACCTGACAGGAATGTACAAGACAGCTAGAAAAGGACTTTTTAAAAGGACATGTAGTGACAAGAAAAGAGGGAATGGCTTTAAGCTGAAAGAGAGTAATTTTGATTATGAACAGTAAGAAATTCCTTACTGTTGTCAGAGTCTGTCCAGAAGTGTCGTTTGCCTCACGACCGTCATCGAGGACTGAGACTGAGACCCCCAAGGACTGGGACTGAGACCCCCAAGGACTGGGACTGAGACCTTAAAATTCTACACCGGAGTTTCGGGGCTAGCTGAAAGGGGAGGCTACTGTTTATTCCTGCTTGCAGGTGTGCTTGCTGGACCAAGGAACTGGTTTCTATAGGAACCCACGCAACAACAATGGGTGGACTGGCTATGGTGGACTGAACCAAGCCTGCTTGCCCGGACAGGCCTGGCCCTGCCTCAGGGGCCAGGTATGGTTCGGAATGTCCCTGAGCAACTACGAGCTCCCGACACAGGTGGTTC
>VZUI01090425.1:0-15164 GCA_013401135.1 Cettia cetti
GGCCGCGGGAGCAGCCGGCGGGCGGCGGCCGGCAAGGAGGGGGGGCGGTCGCGGAGCGCCCAGCCGCGGGCGGCGGGCGGCGGCGGGAGCGGCGGGGGCTCGGAGGAGGAGGAGCAGGAGCAGCAGCGGGACGGCGGCTCGCTCTTCCTGGTGAACAAGAGCGGCTTCCCCATGGACGGGCAGACCTGGGAGCGGATGTGGGGGCACGTGGAGCGGGTGCATCCCGACGGCGGTGCCGTGGCGGCGGCCATCCGG
Organism: Cettia cetti; assembly: GCA_013401135.1. Classification (NCBI taxonomy): domain Eukaryota; kingdom Metazoa; phylum Chordata; class Aves; order Passeriformes; family Sylviidae; genus Cettia; species Cettia cetti. The sequence goes on from VZUI01090425.1 coordinate 256, forward strand.
AGCGCCACCCGCCTGGCTCGGGTAAGGCCAAGCCGCCGTGTGTCCCCTCGTGCCGGAGGAGCGGGTGACACGGTGTCGGCGGGTCCGGCGGCTGCCGCGTTCTGTGCGCCTCGAGCGGCCGGGGAGGCTCCGGGGCCGGGCGGGAGGGTGTGACCCCGCAGCCCGGAGGATGCTCTCGGCGCGGTGGGGAGAAGGATGGGGCATCTGCTGTCCCCAGAAAGGGGTCCGGGCGCTGCGGGGTGCTTAGGGGGCTGCAGCTGGTGTCCTGGGGAACAAGCAGGAAGAAAATTACTCCTTTTAGCTTGGGGACAAAAAAGCAGAAAACAAGAGTTAAAAGAAATCTTCAGGGACCGAGTGAAGCACTTAGTGCAATTTAAAGCAGGTTTTTATTTTCCTTTTCGAACACAGGCGTTTCCTTAAACACAGCGTTGCTCCTCAAATGTACAAGGGATTTAAAACTCAGATATTTCATTTCCAGTATGTGGAAGGATTCCAAATGCTTTTGTCTGGCACGTTCCTCAGTACAAGCCCCAAACAGCTCTGCCTCACCCAAGTCTTTTTCCCTCCAGCCAGCAAATAAAATGTTGATGTCTGCTGTTGTTCCAAGGTTTCTCGACACTCTGCTGCATTACTGATCACAATGTCTTTAACACTCTCTGCTTTGGCAGACTTTGAGCTTGATTCACTCCTCGCATCAAGCAGCATTAATGTGAGCTGACCGCTGAAGTCTGGGTTGATTCATTCCCCTCTGAGTGCTGGGGTGAGGTGGTTGGGCTGCTGTTGTCATGATCCAAGCTGTCAGTGATACTGACATGAACCATATGCCTGTTCTTTTCTTGGAGTAGAAAGGAAATTCTGTGCACAGGGAAGTTGAAAGCCTATTGCGTAGGGCTGTATTGAGAAGGTGCTTGTCAAATAAGATGCGGGCTGAAAAGGCCTTTCACCTCTCTTCTGCAATGTTTAGTAGAGTGCAGGTGCAGAAGGGATGATCTTGCTCCACTCTGCTCTCCTTGTGCTGGAACCAGCCTTTGTTTGGATGGGGGAGCATATCCACCTAAAGAGTAATCAGGTTATGCTGAGTTTGTGGTTCCTTGGTGTGGTTCATCTTGTACTTATACAAGCACTTGAGGTGGAAATGAAGGGGCAGAGAGAGGGCAGAACTTCTTGTTTCAGCAGCCTGACCAGCTTATGCCAGTCTAGATGGCCTGCAAGCCCATTTGGTGTTAAGAGATGGCAAAGCATATGTTAGACTTGACTTTCATCCTTTACTTCCCAGCTCCAGAGCCTGTAACTTTTACTGGTGACACCCGTGGTGACTGATAAAGCATGTGGTGAGAGACATGCCAGTGGCTCCAGTGTGCTGGCCTGCACACTATTTCTGTGGGAATGTCCCAGAGAGCATTGCCAATGGCTTCTTCCTCTGTGCCACAGCTCTGGGCTGACTCTCTTTAGCATGTGCATAAGCTGGGCAGAATAAAAAATGTTTTGAAATCTGCCTGGCCAAACCATTTGATGGTGATGATCAGTGCCCAGTGCTGTAGGAGTTGTACTCCTCCAGCACTGCCCAGAAGCAGAAACACTGTTACAGTGGTTAATTTCTTCAGGAGCAGGAGGACCTGGTGCTCTCTGTGACTAAGTAGCTCTTGCTGGCTAAGTGTGAGACCTCTGGGGTCAGAGAGTAGTTTGAGGACTACCTAGTCCTTATTAGGGTCAACACAGCTCAGGTGAGCAAATGAAGGTTAGGAGCAGGGGTGTTTTTTTTGCCACAAAGTGGTAGTGGATTACCAAAGTTGTGATGGTAATTTTTGGGTGAGAGTAGGAATGTGAATGGAGACTTGTTCCTTAAATGGTGGTAGAAATTTTCTTAATTGCCCTGTGCTGCTGGGTATGTGTCACCCTGCAAATGACCAGGTACTGCTGTTTGGGAGTGATGAGGGAAACTTGTGCCTGTGAGATGATTTGTAATCTGCTTGCATTGATAGTTGGTTCAGGCTGAGTGAGTGGCATGTGCAACTGCTCCATTTCTGCATCTGATCTGTTCTTAATCCCTAGTGATGGGAGAGAGTTTTCATCCCCTCTCCAAGGAGCTCCACTTGATTGCTCTAATCATCTTGGCATTAGTCTCAGCAATCATACACGCAGGGTGGTAAGTAGCTTCTGGCTGTGTCGGTGAGGTTGTCCTCACTGGAACAAATGCAAACTGCAGAGGTGCAGGGCTGCGTCTCTCTCGGGAGGCAGAGTCCTTACAAAAAGCTGGCTTGTCTGCAAGGGCAGTTTTGGAACCTGTGGGGTCCCCACCTCTGACTGTTGGCTTGAGCTCTGGGAATAGTGCAGGCTCACAGTTTGGAAGGGCTGTGCAGTCCTTTACCTTGGGGTCTTGGAGATACTTGCAGATGGTAATAAATTAAACCTCTGAGCAGCTTTGAAGACTCTTTCCTGTCAGCTTCATCCATGCTGAGTAACAGTGTGCTTGCAGGGGGAGCTAGTAGAAAACGACTTTCTGGTCATTAAGTGGAATTGGGCAAAATGAGTTTCACACAGGATGTCTGTGGTGAACTGAGACTACAGCATTTCCAGCCATGGGATGAGTCTCCAGCTCTGCCACGTGGCTTTGCACTGCAGCAGCTCCACTGTCTGAAGCTGCTGTTCCTTGGAAAGACTGATATAAGGTCAAGGCTTTTCATCTGACTCGTTTCTGAATTTCACTTGCTTTACAAATTCATGGTCTGCAGTGCTGTGTCTGCATTTCCTCTTGCCATCCATTACCTCCTGCTACAAATCCTTGCTGGCTCCTTGCTGCTGTGGCTGCATACCAGGAGCTGGAGGGCTGCATCCTCTGTCACAACAAAGCTGTGCTTTCCTTCACTTGTTGTACTGTGCAGCGCTGGCTTCTGCTCCATTCTGGGTGGGTGTCCAGGATCAGTCCTCCTGCAGCTGAGGCAGAAGTCAGGGAGGGAAAAATGTTTGGAGGGAGTGGCAATGGCATGTGGCTCCCCATGGCCTGGCCTGGCTGGCAGCATGGTGTGTGTACTGCCTGCCCTGCACTGGAGAGAGGGGAGCAGTGCTGCCCTGTGTGGGCTCAGGCTTATGGACGCTCCTCCCTTCTTGACTGAGATCTGGAGGGGCTTGGGCCTCCTGGCTCAGCAGGCCTGCTGAGGTAACTGGAATATGTTCTAACCAGTGGGAAACCCATGGTTCTCTTTCCTAGGCTATGCTCTGGTATCTGACACGATCATCCTCCTTGGATAATGTGATAACCTACCTTGGAGATGGGGAGCACCTCACTTGGAGGTCTGAACCTGTCCCCTCTGGTGAGGGTGGCCACTGTGGCTTTCAGGAAGGACTGTGTCTGTTCACACTGGTGCTATCCCTATGGGGTGCTGTCCTGGGTCTCACAGCAGGGTAAAAGGGAAAAGGATGAAATCCCCACCTCTGCAGCAGCCAAGGCCCCTCTCTGGCTGGGGCTCCCATTGCCTCAGTTTGTCGTCTTAGTGCAATGCATGCACCTAGAGCTTCTGTATCTTTGAAACAAAGGGCTGAGTATATTGGAGCAGGAATGGCCACCCCAGGAAGGTGTGACAGCCCTGACAAAATTCTCTTTGTCAGCTCCTTGCTGCTTCTGAAACTTGAGCCTTATCTGGTGTGTTGAGTCCAGGTCTGCCTTTGTGCTGGAAGGGACAGGTAAATAATTCATCCAGCCCAAAGGGGCTGCGTGAGAAAGGAACCTGTGGAACCAAAAAAATGCCTCTAATGAAGAGCTTAGGCATGAAAATCATGATTAAGAAGTGCTAATGAGTCTTGCTCATAACTCCCGGTGGTGAGAGGAGAAAGCCCATGTGTGCAGGCGTGCCGGCGCCCGTGTAGCTCTGGGATGGCGGGGGCGAGCTGGAAGCCTTGCCATCTGCTTGCCACTTACAGTGTGTCTCTGTGTGCCAGTAGTGTAGGAGTCTCTGGTTTGGTGTTTTTCCCCCCTTCTCCAAGGTGTATTTACTGTTTGACTGTAGTAGGTCGCTGTCTGTAGTAAATGCTGGGTTTTGTCGCCTTGGGATTACCGGTGCTCGTTCTCTGAAAGCAAACACACAGTCTTAACGGAGTGGGAACTGGGGAGGAAAGTCTTTGTGGCAGAGATGACCCCATACCACCTGAACCTGCTGTTCTTATCAGTAATTGCTGACTTGAAGTGTACTAAGGACAGTGAAATGTCACTTTATGAGCTTTAAACTATGGTTATGACGATGTGGGCCCACAGACGCTTTTCTTTGCACCTTGTCACAGCTGCCCAAATTGCTGTTTCCTGAATTCGAATCTGCATTAATATTCAAATGAACTGCTTCCTCCACTGTGAGAATTATGCTAACTTCTTTTTAGCCATGCTGCCCACTTTAATATCTGCTGACCTCATATTTTGCAGTCTCACCCCTAAAATAAGTGGACTTGGGACAAGGCTGTGCCCCTTTCCTGTGTGGCTGCAGGATCAGGAGCCAAATAGCTGTGGGGATTAAACATGGATTGAGGGCCTGCCTTCTTAAAATGCTTAGGCACAAGCAGATGTCTTATGAGATTTTGGAAAAATCCCATTATGTTGCCAGTCTATATCTTTAAGTGTCTTAATGTCATTAAATATTTGGGTCCCAGGTGGTCTTCTAGGTACTGTGCTCTCCCTCCCCAGCAAGCATGCTGCAGACACATGGCAGATGGGAAATTATGCAGCCTGGGATCCTTGTCTCCTTTTATCTTTCTCTTGTGGTAAAGGAGGCTAAAAATTAGACTTGAAATGGCTTCCTGGGGAAGGGAGAACAGCAGAGTCAGTACTGGGACTCTGCTCATCCAAACTGCCCTGTGCTAGGGGAATGGAAATGGGAAGCACAGGCTTTCTGTGCTGGACTGCCTGCCTGCATTAGGGTGGTGTTTGAGGGATGCTGGCCTCTCTGTGCAGGAACGAGGTTGGCTCTGCTGCTGGGGCAGCCCCTGTGGTCAGCAGGATGACTTTGCCTGATGCTTGAGCTCACGTGGGGTTTAAGCCATCTGTGCTGCTGCGTTGTGTTGCACTAAGCACATGCTGCTGCTCGAGTAAATCACTTATCTGCTCTGCAGGGAGCCGTGGCTGTCTAACCTCTTTATCTTTTTTCTTGTGTCCAGCCCTCAGTGCCACCAGTGCCAAACTACAAGCTCTCCATGTCGATCCCAGAATGGCTCCAGGCAATACAGACCTACATGAAGATGCTGCAGTATCCTTGTCGAGCGTGTGGTCTCTGGAAAGAAGGCTGACTTGTACCTGGTGTGAATTAACAGAGCTTTACTGAAGCTTTAGTTGGTTGCAAGGGCTTGGGATCATTTGGGGGTAAAAGGATGCCTCCAGGGATTTGTGATAGCACCAGCAGCACTGAGCTTGTCATAGCAATCCTCTGAGAGATGTAATTAACTTTAAATTATACTGAAAAATTTAACTGAAATGTCATTGGTAGGAATAGAAGTGCTTATTTTGAAGTTGATTTATGAGGGTATTATTATTGGATCATAATGCCTGGAGAAATAATATGGCATCTCATCATAAAGCAACTAAGAGAGAGCCAGTGTTGTGGCAAACCCTTTCTCCCTCTGCCTTGGCAGCCCCTGTGGGTTCCCTGAATGCCTTTGTGCTCAGCCTGCAGGGAGTGCTTGTCACTGGGGCGGGGGGCACGTGCAGCTATCCTGACCCCAAGGTGGGCAAGCTTGCCTGTGATGCAGGAACTGACAAAGGAATCTCCCTTCCAGATGTCCCACCTCGCTTGGGGCATTCATCAGGGATCTGCACATCTCTCTGGCCTCTCTGCCACTGCCCCACGCCCAGTTCTGACTTTCCATTGCTGACAGATAATTTCAGAGAAGGTTGCTGGCCAAGATGCTGCACTTCTGCTTCCCTTTTTTCCTAAACACTGCCTTTTTGTGTATGTGTGTGTGGGGAAACTGTGGGGGTGAGGAATGAGTGTAAAGTCCTGGTAAGGATTAAGAAAGGATATGGGTGGCAGCTGGAAGAACATCCAAGAATAGCAGGCGCGGTTTGCTTGGTGGGGAGTCGTGGTTGGGATCCAGGCGGCAGCCGGGCCTGGAGCTGCAGCAGCTGCCGTGGGGAGGGAGGCTGGGGCCTGCCTGCTCTGCAGGGGGGTGCTGCATTGCTCTTCTTTGTGGCAGCCACTTGGCCAGGACAAGAGGCTTGTTGCTCACTGGGATTGTGCCAGAGAGGATGCCATGTCATATAGAGCTCCAAAAATTACATTTTCCCCCACCTCACCCTGTAGTGGTTTTGAACTCCTGCGTTCTGCTACGTGGCAGGAGCAGGCCTTAGGTACAGGGTTTGGATCTGTGTTCAGAAAAGCTTCAGAGTGAGCTGGAGAACAGTGTCTAAGCTTCCTTTGAGGGCTGAAAGAGGATGTATGCTTTGTGCAGAGCACCCTGAAAGGGCCTCATGAGTTAGGTTTTGAAGGCAGGAGGGAAGTAAAGCCTTGTTTGTGGAGCACTCTAAACTCTAATTGAAGCCAGTTCAGAGCATCCTGATGAGAGCTGGAGTTTTTATTTAGGCTATAGTTATACATCCAGCAGCTCTGCTATTTATGCCTTTCATGCAACCCTTTGCTTCCATGGGGTCACCTGCTTGTGCCCTGTTATCTGCCTTGGCATCACCAGTTTTACTGGCATGAACATTCTGATGGAAATAGAATTTAGGTCCTAGGTTAGGGAAGAGATTCAACTGGAAAAGTAACCTAGCAAAAGTCAGGGTAGTGTGATTTTTTTTTTTCAAAAACTTTTTCTTTTTTTTTTTTTTTTTAGTTTTGTTTTTACTGAACAGATTGTTTTCCTGGTCTGATTTATTGTGCTGCTGCTTGAACAGTAGTGCTCGAGGAGCAGGGAAGAGGCTGCTTTTGGTGATGCTGCTGCGTGGCAGCCTGTGCAGATTCTAGGCAAGTGGTGCTGAGATTTGGTTGGCTGTCTGTTGGCATCATTTGTGATGAATGAATGAATTTGTGATGATTTTCTACTGTTAGTGTTAGCTGATAACCTAGACTTGCACCTATCTTGTTGTTTTCATTTCAAGAGCATTGTATTTTTTAGAGAATGGTTTATATTTTCTAAGTGTAAATGGATGCACCTGCAACTTTTTTTTCAAACTTGCAACTTAGTAGTGAGTGGGACCTAATGTCATTTTAAATGGTCAACCTTAATACCTGACTCTGCACCTAGTGCTGTTAATAGGTCATATAAAAAGACATGTGAAAAGTTCTGCTTTATTTCACATGCCAGGTGTTTCATAACTGAGAGTCAATGGCTTTTACTGCCCATTTTGGGTTTCAACAGGAACTCAGAACTGAAATTCACCTTTTGAGCAGTGTTATTGCTTGACTGTTCAAGTTACTTTTCTTTAACAGACAAAACCAGATACAATCACACAGGAACACAGTTCTTCGAGATCAGAAAAACCAGACCTCTAAGTGGGTAAGTGTCACTGGAATTGGTCTAGTGCCCTTGTCCCTGACCACCTGGTATTTAACACTGCAGCACCATGGCATGGCAGGGCTGTCTCCTCTGTGCCACAGCTCCTCTGGCAGGGCCAAAGCTGCCTCTGTTGCTGCCTTTGCGAGGAGCGTCCCAGCTTGCTGCTGGGTGGCAAATGCACCGTCGAGACCAACGAGTGGAAGGGCTGTTCCTGCTCAGCAGCTGCGTGGGAGCCGCTTGGCTGCAGGCCAGAGCTGCATGCACAGGGGTTGGAAAACTCTCTGCTTTTTGGTCTTGTGCTGGGAGGGCTGGGCTGTTTTTCTGAAAACTAAATAAGTCCTGATATGCTGGTTGTGCTGAAATGCCCTTTGCGGGTGGTAGGAAGGGATTAGCTGTGCAAATGCAGCAGGAGTTTTGACATCCTGGGCACAGTAGTTTTCCCTGGAGGCTCGCAATGGATTGTTTAAGATGTAGCTGTGCTTCTGCCTTGCTGCTCATCTTGCTGTTCCATCCGTGTGGTGGACTTGTGCTGGTTGGTGATGAGTTGTGCAGTGCAAGTATGAACATGTGCCCGGGGAGCCTGGCAGCAGAGAACTGGGGTCTCTTGCATGTTAGAACGGCATCATACTTAGGACAGCTCTTTAACAGAACCTCATAAATTAGCAGGTTAGGGCAGGAAGGGTGTTGACAACATTATGCTTTTATTTTAGGGTGAAATTTAGATAAGCAGGATATAATTGCTCCCATAGACTGGTCTGTCTCTAGCTCTTCCCAGCTCTCCATCATTAAACTAATGGTCCCTCGCTCTAAAATTCTAGTTCCCATCTCAGCTTTGTGCTTCAGGTTTTCATCTTGCTGACAGCAATCTTTCTCACCTCCTTTATCTAATGTTCACTGCTCTGGTGGAACTAGTTTAAAACAAATCTTGTGCATTGAATGATAGATGGGTTTACAGAAGCTTAAACCAATTTTCAAGCTGCTAGCTCATTTTTAAATTTGTCCCATTACTTTTTTCAAAAGATGAAAATGAATTATGCTCAGCACTTACCACTTAAAAGGTCGTTTTCTTCCTGGGCTGCATAAAAGCCTGGCTTATGAGGATGGTGCCCTTTCCTAGAAGGGAATAGATAGTGCTCGCACCTGGAGATGTGGCTGTGGCTTTGACTCATCTCCCAAGGAAAGCCCTTTCCTCTGTTTATCTGCCTTAGTGTTTGCTTGGGGTCTGACTCCTCTCCTTTTTGCTGCTTGGAACATGAAATGGGGTGGCAGGACTTCTGTGCAGTTAAGGATGGTGCCCCTGAAAATGGTTCAACCCCTCATGGGCTGCCAGCTTTCCAGGCACGGTTGCCCAAACATGGTGTGTGCTGGGTTTAAGCAGTGTAAAGTCCAAAGACCTGTGCTGCTTTGCTCCTGGATTGGGTAGATGGGAGTGCTGGGAGGTGTGGAGCTGTCAGGAGCATGTGTTGCTGCCCAGATCCTGTTGTACTTCCATGGGCTCTAACACTTGCCTGGTCTTGGTTTCTCCAATTTTGAGAAGGAGAACGCGTGTGCAAGGCTGTCTGAAGTTCCTGTCATTTTTATGAAACCAAAATTCCAGTTGTTTTTATGAAACTTACAGTTTATGGTTTAAATTTCAGATCATTTAAAATTTACATGGCCAAGTCAGGAGGATGGGACCAGACACTATTTTCAGTGGTGCTCAGTGACAGGACAAGGAGCAATGGGCAGAAACTCAAAGTTCCATCTAAGTATGAGGAAAAAGATTTTTCATTTAAAGCTGACAGAGCACTGGAACAGGCTGTCCATAGAGGTTATGGAGTCTCCTTCCGTGGAGGTATTCAAAACCTACCTGTGCAACTTGCTCTAAATGAACCTGCTTTAGCAGGAGGGTTGGGCAGATGGTCTCCAGAGGTCCCTTCCAACCCCAGCTTTGGTGATTCTGTGTGAACAATGCGTTGATTGCCCTGAAATGTTGAGGTGTGCACAAAAGCTTCCCTTTCCTTTATCTGGTGTGCGTGCCAGTTTTCATCAAAGCTGAAAAATCACCTACACCTCCAAGGTTTTTTTCCCTAGGAGGTGTGTTCTACTTTGCAAGAAATCTGCTCCCAGCATGGCAACGACAGGTGTCTTGTCCTGAGATGAGAGGAGCTGCTCTGAGAAATTTCTGTGGTGTGAAAGGCCTCACTTGCTGCAACACAGCATTTGCAAGTTGGTCAGGGAAGATGCTGAAAGACTCCAATTGCCACTGGCTCTTGAAAAATGAGGCTGTTCCCAGAGCTTTATTGACACTAAACATATTGCTGATTTCATAATATGAGGGCTCAAAGCTAATGAAAGTAATACAAGATCTTTGGCAGTCTCTCTTCAAGACAGCAGTGGCTGGACACAAAGAAGCTGAGTACTAGATGAAATTTGAATATTCATAAATTCATGTGAAAGTGTCCTAAAGCAGCTGGGGCATATTAATGAGGTTTTCTATTACGGAGAGAGGACTAGATATTGTAGAGATTTACTGCCAGCATCAGTGTGATGTATGAGAAAATAAAAATGTGTGGCTGAGCGTAGGAAGAAGAGCATATATTATCTATAGAAACTCGTTAAGGGATATAGTCTTGCTATAACTCAGTATTTACAATCTCTTTAAGAAAAAGTCACTCTTGTTATCAACTTAACTTTTAGAGTGCCAGACACCACGTGGATTTGTCTAGACTACAGATAGCACTTTTGGAAATGCTAGATTTCTGTTGGTGTAGTTGTGTGAGTCAGGGTGGCAGAGCTGTGAACCTGTAAACTTTGTCTGCTGTTCTTGTTGTACTGGCAAACTGTGTCTGAAAATGTGCCTTGGTCTCACCTCCTGAGCTGGCTGTATTTGCACAAAATCCAAATTTATGGGTGTGGCTGCATCCACCGAAGGAGTGTTTTGCTAATGCAGGTGTCCTGGGACAGTGCCCTTCACAGGTTTCATGATGTATCTTTTTGTACTGAATAGGTAAAGGGCACCCTGTGAAGTTCAGTTCTGCTGATCCATATGTGTATTCATGTGATGTGAATGTTTCAGACACCAGCAGGACTGGTTTTCCTTTTCCCATGCTGGCTAAAACTGTATTAGACTTCTGTTGGTACGACCAGTCTGATAAAAAATGGTGCTTTTGACTGACATAGCCATTCTTTTTAAAACTTCCATGCTTAGATCATGTAAGAGCTTTAAGAAAAAAAGCATAAGTCTGGATATCTAGTAATATCAGTAACTATGAATTCAATGTCAACAAGCTGTTACTACTGGGTTTACAAGGAGAGATAAGCCCTCTGGGAGCTTCTGTTCTGGGATGCAGGCGTGAGGCACAACGAGAAACAAATCTCCTTGTCCTCCGCAGAGGATCCGGGGAGGTGCAGTATTGTCCTGTTCCCCCCAGTTAAGTGCCAGCTGAAGAGGAGGACCTACAGCTGAAGCAGAAACTGATGTTTGGGTAGGTTCTGTGGTGTTTGAGAAATGAGAGCCCAGAAGCTGCTCTGTGAGGAGGGAGAGACATTCAGTGGCTGCAGATAAAATGTGTAATTGATTGCAGTGAAGGAGCGCGATAGGAGCTGTCACATGGCAACGATGCAACCAAATAACAGGGAAGGGGAGACAGGGAGTAATAAATACTATTTCCACACACCATGTTATTAAGGAACACTGATGGGGCTGTAAAGAAAAATGGGCTCATATCATTTCCAGACAATAGACTGCAGAAGGCATTTGAACATCTGCTTCTCTCTCGCACAAAGGGGGAACGTCACAGATATGGTGTGGTGTTCAGCATGTAGTGGAAGTGCTTTTGCTGTTGAAACACTCTATTTGAGAAGATTCACAAGATCCCTATCTGCGCTGCTGTTTTATCTCCTTTTGCTCCTGCTGGTGCCTTTTGCTTCTCTCTTGGCTTCATTATCATGAATGAAACTGTCAGGAGCCTTAGAAAAACTTGGAAGGGGGAGATTTTATGGACCTCACGCAAAATACGTGCGTCTGTGCAAGGAGAATTTTGTGGAAAAATGTGCTGGAGGATCTCAATAATAAAAAAAAATTATTCAGTCTTGTAGGAGTCTTTCTGGTGAAGGTAATGGGGAGCCTCTCCTGAGCATGGTCATCCCTGAAGGGACTCCGGTGTGGTGGGTGCCAGCTGGTGAAATCCTCCTGAAAACACTGAAAGAAATTTGAATCAATTAACAAGGAAATATCGCTATCTGCCAAGGACTAGGTCTTGAGGGAGGAACAAGCAGCCTGTTCCTGTTGGCTACATTTGTTAGAGGCAGAAGTGTTCACTGTGGTCTGGAATAGAGATGTGCCTGGCAGACGTCAGATACTGGTGTAAATGCCACAAAGAGGGGAGCTGCAGGGTGCTTGTCTTTGGCTGTAGCAGTCTCCCCTGAGTTCCTGGAAGAGATGGCCTGCCCCCAATGCTCACTGGAGTGTGGGGAGAGGTAGACTGTGGCTAATTCCCAGCTGTCTGATGTAAGACTGTAAAGAATAGCTATATATGTGGACTCTTAGGTAACTGTCAAGATTTAAAGAAAATCCCAGAAGCAAACCCTGCTAAGGCAGGGAACTGAAATGGTTGATGCTGTTTTTAATTCCTTTCCACCTTCTTTAAATCTCATTTCACAAGTTTAACTGCAGACTTTCTGATCACTATTAACGTCTGAGACAGTGTGATAAGAATTTAGGAATGAGGGAAAAGAGGGGAAGGACAAATCAAAGAGCACCTGTAATGAGCTGTTTTCAAATGAGCTGAATGCTCTGTCATTTGCCATAGGTCATTTGCCATAGATCCCTTAGAGAACTGACAAGCAGCCTTCAACCATAAATATTTGTGTTAGAGAATGTGGGGAGGGTGGGTACTGGGGCAGGCAAAGATAGCAGCCTTTAAAATGAATAAGGGAAAAGATAAGTCTAGGAACTTTGAGTTTATCTGCAGTTCAAGGGAAGGGAAATGCAACATTAATATTATTGGGCACGATTTGTTTCTGAGAATTTCCTTCTATGAGTGTGTAAGAGCTTCTGTCAACAAGGGAGAAGACTTAGATGTAAGAACTCCTTGTTTTAGTGTGGCTTTTGATAAAGCCACATCTTATCTCTGCAGATAAGGCAGGGACCTTGAGTCTAAATAAAACTATTCAGTGTAAGGAGCCAACTTGGTGAAAAGCAGCACGTAGAAAGTGGCACTTTAGCAGTCTTGCCTAGCAGAGATTGCCAGTTGAGATGTGCAGTGTCAGTCCCAGCTCAGTTTTTCCTTAATGGTTGGGTAAGACTAGTTGTTTGCTGATGGAGGATTTGCAGTCCAGGCTGGAGAAGGTGACAAGACTTTGAAAAGTGAAGCTGGGATATTCAGAGTGATCTCGTGGGCTGGAACAAACAGGAGATAATTTAGTGAGGGCAAATGTATAGGAGGGTTTGGGAATAGCCAGCTGTGGAGAGGAAAAGACTAGTTTTTCAAAGAAGTTGAGCTTAATAAAAAAAGAAACCAAACAAAATTTACCAAAAAAGCCCAGCCAAAAAATCCCTACCTTTAACAAAAAACTTCTCAACCAACCCACAAAAAACACCAACAAAAACACCGACAAAAAAAACCCCACAAAGAAACACCAAAACCCGATTCAGTGTGGGCCAACAAGGAAAAGCCAACAGCACACTGGCTTGGATGCAAATATGCACTGAAAGATGGATTCAGAAGGAAATTGGTCTATTTGTACTGTTGTGGGCTTAGCTAAAGGACTGTAAGAAGTGAGTTGATTAAAGGGATTCCAAGTCTGAAAGAAACAAATGTCCTAAAATCATAACCTGAGGAGGAAGCTTTCAGGGGCAGTGATGGAAGAATTAAATAAAAATTGGTGTCTGCTTTCTCATTTCTACAGAGGAGGAAGTCGATTACAGTATTTTACATATATAAATGTCTGTAGCAAGAGGAGAGATGATGAATGGTCTCCATGCTCACTGTGGAGAGCAGAAATAGCTCCTGATTTAATTTGCAAAAAGGGAAGGATTTAGTTTAAACATTAGGGGACCTTCTTAGATGCAAGGTTAAGTATAGGGTAGATTAGCTGGTGGGTTCCCAGGCTTTTGAAAAGCCAGCTGAAAGCAGACTGAAAAATAATCTGTGAGGAGTGATTTAGATTTGGCTTGTGCTACCTTGGGCAGAGCAGTGGCTTGGGGATTCTCCAGGGGCTCTGCTTCCAATACAAACACAGGGTTTAAGGCCATGCTTCGACTCGAGCTTGTTAAAAGTGGAAGAAAAACTCTCAGTGGCTCTTGAACTGGGTCATGCACATAACCCCTGCGGTCCCTGCTGTAAATGCAGAAAGCAAACTGTTTGCAGAGTACTCCCCAGGATTCCAGGGTGCATGTGTGTGAGGGCACAGCCTGCCCCAGAAGTGCAGGTGGATGCTGGTTTGCTGCTGACCACTGGTGGTGCCTCCTGAGAGATGCTGCCCTTGCACAGACCCTCATCGCTGCTCCATTGGTACCTCCGAGCTGCCAGGCCCCACTGCAGCTCCTGGATCCAGGTGCAGGCTGCTGTGTGTGCCTGAGGAGGAGATGCTGCTCCTGCCCCTCAGACCGTGTTAACCAGGCACAGGTCATGCCAAATGGCTTGCAGATAAATGATTTTACAACTCAATATTTTTCCTCATGATACACATTCATAATCAGCCTTTTTTTTCCTTTTTTTTTTTTTTTGTCACTCCTGTGTAGTTAGAAGATAGGAAATTCAATGGATTATCTTGTTTATGGATACCTCCCATGCCTCATCTGCACATAACACTTCTGAGACAGAGATAGGGCTTTGCAGTGGCCACTGTGGTGACCAGCAGGGAGCCTCTGTGGGGGATGAAGGAGCCCCATTGTGTGCCCTCCCCGGGGCTGCTCTGTGCTTCCAGCAGTTCTCTGGGCTTCTGTGGCTGATTGTGAGTGTGGAGGGGGCAGGCAAACTCTAATTAGTCTTCTGTACTGCAGGCAGAGTGTAAGGGGTGGTTGTTTACAAATGAAGAGATAATTTCTAACTTGGATAAATGAGACACGAAATGGCTGTGGCAGGCTGTAATAGCAGTGGAAGCTCTGCTGTCACTTGCATTCAACACAAGGTTTAAAATGCATGAGGTGGGTGAATCAGAAAGTGGGAAAAACAGACTGACAGTTTCAGATGCATATTTTCATAATCTTCTCTAATACAAATATTTTTTGTCATTTAATGTTGTATTTCCTTAGAGTAGGGATCTGGTTACAAAGCTCTTCTCAGAGGAATGATATGGATAGAGAAGACTGCAAAATAAAAGTTATCCTTTGGCTTAGTTTTCAGCTGCAGTTTTGGTTTGTTTTTTTTTTGTTTTGTTGTTTTTTTTTTTTTTTTTTTTTTTTTTTTTTTTTTTTTTTTTTTTTTTTTTTTTTTTTTTTTTTTTTTTTTTTT
>VZUI01090430.1:0-12559 GCA_013401135.1 Cettia cetti
CTCCCTCCCTCCCTCCCTCCCTCCCTCCCTCCCTATTTCCTTTCATCTTACCCTTATGCAAAACCCACTCCCATGTGCTTATGTAGTAGGAGGTCAGGACTAACGTTAGGGTGAGGGCTAGTGTTAGGGTTAGACCCACTAACTTTTGTTGTTCCTTTTGGCCATGAGCAACTACAAATGTTGGGTGCTCCCTTACTCCTAAGGGTGGAACATTGCAGCCTCTAAGTGTTTCAAGACTGGGACTGTGTGCCTGCTATACTGCCGTATGTAAACAGCTCTGTGAATTTTGCAAAGTAGGTATAAATAGAAGGAGCAAAAATGCTGAAAAAAACCATTTCTTTAAGCCAGTCATGACAAGGATCTGTGTTGGGCTTTAATAAAGGACCAGAACCCCGATACCCACCATTCTCAGCTCCTACATATTATAGTTTTAGCTGCCAGTAACAGCATACATAAATACAAATAAACACATCAAAGATAAGAAAACATTACTAGAAATAAAAGTTAAAACCATATCAAAAATCATTTACTACAGCACAGTACATTTGTATATTCAAACTTCCTGCTGCAAGATGCAGAAGGCAGTGCATTTGCTTATGTATATTCATGAGCATTTAAAAGGACCATGGTACTTTTTCTCAAGAAAGCTGATCAGTAGCTGGGGCTGTGGTGCAGTGTTATATAATGTAACTTTATGACTTTGTAAGACGTCATTTTCCTTTCCAGTACATATGGGTTTCCTTTTTTTCTCTGTTAAGAAAGCAGAGTATTTCAAAGAAATACTTGCTTTGTAGTGTTTTTTTTACACCATGTAGGACATACTAGATGTAATCCCAGTATAAAATATAGCAATTCCAGTTGTCTTCTGTCACAGAGGATAGTAGACTAAAATATCCTCATCTATTCTGTGGCAACAACCCTGTGTTCCTGAAATAATATATTTCTTTCTCTGAACATCCATGAGCCTTCACCATAGGGGTATGAGGAGAAGTCAAAGGAAAATCTTCTCAGTCCTAAGCAGCTCTTGTGAAATGCTGCATCCTTTGGAATTTCCTGATTTTAGACAGGTGGTGAATGAGGCAAAGAAAAAGCAGTCCTGGGGCTCCTCTGCAGCATCAGCAGATCCCCATGGTGCAGCAGGCCAGTTCATGCAGGTTCTGCTGTGCTCCAGTGGGGCAGACGCACCCAGGGTGGGAGCTCTTGTCCAGCCCCCAGCACGGATGCCCTGTTGCAGGCACTGGGCCTCCTGCTGAGAGCCCAGCACTGCCCTTGCAAAAGAACGGAGCCAGGAGTAAATTAAACAGTAACTCATCTGTGTCATTATAGCTGGTCATGATTCTCAACGTCTGTTCAGTTTTGGAGAGATTTAAAACAATCACTGTAGAGTACTGCTGATGTAACTTTTGAACAGCCTTTTCCATGCATCCCATTCTGCCAAATTAATGTCTGGCATCTCTTACAGCCAAGACATTCAAGACATCAATTTCTCACCGTGCTATATATTTTTCTGGCACAGCTCTAATTTGTATTTCCTCTTTAAGGTAACTTGGAGTGCTGCCTGTGGACTGTAAATTCATTTTTGGGTTTCATTGTAAAGATGTTCAAATTGTTCTACGGCTAACATAATTAAGCCCCTTTTTGTAAATGTTACATTTGTAATTAAATACCAATATTCTATACCAATATCCTGTTCCTCCAGTTATCACAGACCACTTTCCGCTACATGAAGCTAGGATTTTTTGGCAGAAATCCCCAGGTTTTACTGGAGGAAAATGTTCCAGAAATAAAAGAAAATGTGAAATGTTCTAAAAAAGAAGGAGTCTGAACTGTTCTGTCTATTCTGCATGGCTTGCCAAATAAAATAATGGCATGTATCATACTTAGTATTGCAGTTTCCACACTGTATTCCCTGCACTATCCAGCAGATGATGCTAATGTATTAAAAACTGTTCTCTGTTCAATTTTAGTCAGAGGAAAGATGCCCAGCGGCAAGAGTAGTCCTGTCACATGCCAGGCATTTAAAAAAAAATTCAATTTTCCTTTTTAATTCTTCTATTTTCTAAAACTTGTGAGTCTCTGTGTCAGGAGGAGTTGGTTTTTTGAAAAAAATTTGTAACTAAAAGTTGACCTTTTCAAGTAGCAACTTACCAATCTTTCATAACCCTTTGACATTCCAGTGTGTTTCATATATGTTTGACCATTCTCAGAAGTCCCTTGGCTATATTTTTTATCTTTTTACTCATTTTTTGTGACATACACCATATGGTTTTCTGCTGTGTCAAGCACTTATTCCTGGTTTCAGACTGCAGTAAATAAGTGAAGTCAAATCCTTGCACTAAAGAGACAAAAACTAGAAGGGGAAATATACCGTTTGTGTATATGAATGTGAAAGGCAGAACTGAGTTTCCATGAATCTTCCAGGATACTCAGCTTTCTAATTTAAAATCATATGTTAATTACAGACTATGAAAGGAAGCTTTCTAATCACATCTACTTTGTGATGTATTCTGATTTTCTTACTCAGTGAGACTTGCTCCCAATTTCACAAGAAGCCTCCACAGATGTATTTGGAATTACTTGCAGAATAAAAATACTACTAATCATATATATCAGAGCCCAAGATTTTTCAGAGTGGCAGTGCCTGCATAGCATTTATAGATATTGTTTGCATTTTGCTGCTAAAAGGAACATAGGGTAAAAAGAACAGGTTTTCCAAGCTGGTTGCAGGGGAAAAAATTTTGAATTTTCTCTTCTTGCTCAGTCTTGACCTCATTCTCTAAAGTGGTGGGATTGTAGCCAGCCCTCTCCAGAAGCTAGGCACTAGTGACTACCAGACCAGCACCTGTGGTCCTTCCAGCCATCGTATCCTGTTACCTGCCTGCTGAATTGCTGCACTACTAGGAGATGGGCCAAGAGGACCACATCTCAACTTCTGAGGAGAAAATAAAAAACTAGAAAAGAGGAAATTGAGCTGTCTTTCTTTGGCCTTTATTTTTTTTTTCTGTCTCTTTCTTTTTTTAACTCTGCTCCTTTGGGAAAAGTATGGGCCCCTGAGGAGAAGGAAAAAGAACCATCTTGCTTCCTGCAGTGCAGAGGGCTGATGTCGATCCTTTCCAGACTGTGAGTCTGAGACTAATTAGACCATTTGGCTTTTCTTATACTTTTTTCCCCCCAGGAGGGCTGAGTTTTATGAGAAAGTTGAAGCTTCTCGTGTCACTCTGCAGCAGGCTCAAGGACAGGCAAAACCCATTACTAATAATTGTATTGCAAGAGTTTGGCAGCATAGAGGAGATCTAAGAATAGGCTGCCCAACAATCATCTGGGGCATGAAGTAGACAGGATATTCAAGGTGTAGACCTTAGGGCTTGAGTGTCTTAGGCTACCAACTGGGGGAAAAGTTGTTACAAGTAAATCAGCACAAAACCCTTCATCAGAAGCCTATTTAGTCCTGTAAATCATAGCGACATAATTGTGTGGTTGGTTGTTGTATACTCATTAAAGCAAAGGAAAACATGAAATCAGTGGGCGGGCAAATAGAACAAAGACCACACAGGAGTCACAGGAGCTTTTTCTGTTTCCCTGGCATCAGTCACCAATAAATACACTTCCAGCACCATGTGCAAGGAGAAGAGGAGGAAATGAGAGAGGAAAAGAGAAAGAACAATGCTTCAACGAATAACTCTTCCTTTCCCCTGAGGAAGAACTATTAGCCTGAAATCTGGTTTTGTGATGTGCGAGTCCTGAAGTTCATGCAAGTGTAGCAAAGATACTATGTCAATGCTAGAGGTAAATCACTGAAGTACAGAATAAGTGTCAAACACTTATCTCCAACCATCTAAGTAAGGTCCTACCACAACTTCCTGTTAGGTAGAGAGCTGAGAGAGCTGGAGGGCTTAATAGAAGTATTTGGGTTCTGCAGTTCAGTGATTGCCTCTGTGAAGCAAGGGATGTAAAAAACATTTTATTGAAATCTGAAGGAAAGGGGAATGAGAAAACACAGAGGGAGGTTGCCTTCAGCCATAGACCTGGGGAGACAAATACTAAAGAACTGGATGTGTTTTCTTTTAATTTGAATTTTGATACACCTACACCCTGGAGAGGGGCGGACTTCTTTGTATAACTGACAGGGATTTTAACACAGAAGTACAGCTGGATGATGGGAAAGAAGCTGCTGGTTGCTATAACTTAGCTTGATAGAATTCATCAAGGATGACTTTGCTTCCTGTGACGAGTAGGCACAGGAGACATTTGATTGCTGCTGTGGGGACTGTTTTTAATTCACTGAATACATTTGGGTTAAGAGGATGAGCTTTATGGGCCATCATATTAAAGTAATTTGGAACAATAATTTGAAGTATTACAGGGGAAGCTAGGTTTAGAGTGTGTTGATTATCAGGAAGAAATGTTGTAGTCAGCCTCCATGAATTTATGGTCAAAGTAATATGCATAGCTTTGTATGTGCACTGCACTGTATGCATTAAGCTGGGTATTTTTTTAGTTTAGCAGAACAATTTTGCCTTTAAATGATTTAGCTTTAGGCTATATAAACATGAAATTTTGGGCTGAATGCCTGGGTCTGGAGATACCTTCAGGTATAATAAAGATGCATCCAAAAAAGGTAGATAGTGAGTAATGAAATTAATTTACAAACAATTAGCAGAAGCGCAGATATCCAAGAGGTGTTATGAATGGCCATAATGTGGAAGGATTTTCTTTCAAGGTATTAGTTATTTCTTTAGGAGAAACAATTTTTACTGAGAAAAAAGTTTACAAGGCTTACATTCAATATTAAGTGCTTAGCATTCCAAAGAAATACCAGGTTCTTGTCACTTTGAACAGTGCACAATAAAAGAACAAAAACGTTCATTTCTATAATTTACTTTTGTATGCAATCTCAGCATGCCTAAATTACTTAGCAAATTGTACAGCTAGCAATCCAAGACTGCATGATTCACTTGTGAGATTTCAGGGGGATTGGAGCATACTGGGTAAGAAGTTACACGTTAGAATGTGAATATTTGGGATCTCAAGAACTGTAAATTTTCTAAACAGCTTAATGCAAGGAAAGAGTATTTACAGAGTTAGAAACTACCAAAAAGTACAAATCTGATCAAATTTACTTTTCCTATAGAGAAGCAGGGAATGGGGGCAGAGCTGCAAAGAAAGCACGGCATGATGAGAGTTTCTGTCCAGTTATGTATGGTATTTAGAAGAAAATGGAATACAGTTTTGTACATCAATATTTCTGCTTCAAGGAGTAACAAGAAAAGAAAATCACTCATATATTATAATGAATTGAACGTGCATTAGGTTCAAAGTGTAATTTCAATTACAGACATGAATATCAGGAATATATTTTTATTCAAACAGCAAAGCTCATTGTTTGCAGACAAAGGACCTGGCACAGATGGAAAGACAAAAGTACCTTCTTCTGTCTGTAGAGCTATATATGTATAACTTAACACAAATGGCAGTTGGGTAGGAAATTTTTTGAAGGAAAAATACTTTTTGAGTGATAAAACCAACTTGGAGCCATAGCACCTGTCTCAAGAGTGACAAGGAAGGTGGTTTCCAAATGCAAATGTTGTCTTCAAAATATGAGCTGTTCATTTCTTTCTTTTTTTTTTTTAATGAGTTGAGGACACTGCTGCTCTCTGATCACTGATTCTTTTCAGAAGCATACATGTATTAAATGGCTTGGGCTTTGTTCTGAAGATCTGGGCTTCAATCAAAGTTGGCTTTAACAGGGAATGAAACTAGGAGGCTGCTATTTTCCAGAACTGTTTGAAATAAAAAATAGTGAAGAAATCATCACTCAAGAAATGAGACTTTATGGCTGTGTTCTGTTGAGTGGGCAGGATGGGTGATTTATTGCAGACACTTCTGTTGTGTCATAATTCACTCAAAATAATGTGACTTATCACACATGCAGACTGGTAGCTTATTTCAACAGACACAGTTAAGTGCAAAATTGAGAACCATGGAAGTGAAAAAGGCTATCTTGAAGAGCTGGGGTGTTTATATATGATTATTGGCCTGTGCTCAGATTTAGAGAAAAGGGGATTTTACTGACATTTAGGGTAGTTGAAGAAACTACCTAAGCACAGCCAGGTTTATACAGGCCCTGTGAAGAGACCTAACATGGTGTTTGCAGCAGGCTGTGTATGTGCTTGAGGATGCTGGTTGACAAACATTTCCTCTACTGCTTTAGGCTGTCCTTGCCCATGTCCAATTTCTGACAGATGCCAGGGCAATACTTTGTGGAAATACGCAATGAACAGGACCAGGAACCTCATCCAGGTGATGAATTGCATTTTCTTTTCTTCTTTGACTATTTTTCAGACATATCCATTTCCTAATGTGGATTACCACATGGCAGTCTATGTACTCATTCAGAAACATTTAAGAACACAATTGAGGGGCAAGAAAAAAAAATGTAGAAGGTTAGAGGTTACTACTCAGACCAGTGTTGTTTCCATTTGTTCGGTTATATTCACAGAGATTCAGAATTTCCAAGCATGTTGTTATTGGTAAAAATAGCCTGGCAACGTGTTTGTTCTATAATTTCTAGTAATAAGGAGAGTCCTTAAATCTCAAGGAACCCTAAAGGAGAGCTGATAGTAATAAAAATGTGTCAATTTACAGAATTTGAAAAATGTGAAAACTCAAATGCACAGATAAATGAGGAATATGTTGGAATTCTGAGAATATGCACATTTTCAAATTGAAACATTGAAGAACTTAGTTACTGAAAAGATTGATCAACCCTATAAAGATTTTTCTCAGCTTCTTTGACACATGTTCTGATTAGTCTCTTGGAGTGAGGATGAGAGTTTAATATTCAGATTTTTAGGAACACAGCTCAGAGATGAAAAGTAATTTTAGCTGCTGTGGGTAAATGCCCACATAATTCAGAATTTAATTCAAGGGACATGCTGGAAAACCAGAGATACATAGATATAGGTACACATTGTGGAAAGGAAGATTTCAAAATGGTTTTATTATGAGCCTAAAATAGAGAATTATACTGTCTTCATTTGGATATGAAAGATAGTTTTATAAAAAAATCAGTGAGTTTTAATAGGCAAATTTTATTATCACTAAAAAAACTTTGAACTTAGTTGTCAGTGGATATCATTTTAGTTAAAATATTTATGCATTAAGGAAATAATTGCTTGTCTGCTTATGTAGCTGCCATCTACAATTTTTAGGGTTTTATTTGGGATTCTGAATGGATCCAATTACAATGGTATTGTTAAGGTTTCCTGCTTGCATAAGCTAACTGATCTTCATCTTTAGAAGTTGATACTGGATCAGTATAATTGAATACAGACATTAAAGTCTTAGTTATGATATTCAACTGGTATCCTATCGATACATGAAAGGAATAAATTTTCCAGAATATTTGTAAGGAAAAAGGACAAAGACTGTAAGAGAAAGGGGAAAGCCTATACTTGTTTTCTTCTTTGGCAGTTGGATAGGAACTGTTGTTAGGCAAACTGCTTTAAAGTGCTTGTTGTTTGGGTTCCTTTTTGTCTTTTGCTTGCCTGCTTGCTTGTTTCTCCTAACTGGGTGAGATAGATTTGATTGTGGTGTCAGGCAATCTCTTGTTGAGTTTATACTAGGACTATGTATGTGTCTGCAGGTGTCCCAGTGGAATTCAGAGTTGTACATCTCTCTGACATATGTCAACTTCTTCAAATACAAGG
Source organism: Cettia cetti (assembly GCA_013401135.1). Taxonomy (NCBI): domain Eukaryota; kingdom Metazoa; phylum Chordata; class Aves; order Passeriformes; family Sylviidae; genus Cettia; species Cettia cetti. The sequence goes on from VZUI01090430.1 coordinate 7,710, forward strand.
GAAAATACTTTGTTTCTTCCAGGAGAATTTTGGCAATAACGTTTGGTCATTATGAAATGCTTGTCAGAACTTCAAGTTTCATGGAATTATACCACACCTTCCTTTCTACGCAGGTTATGTGAAGCCTCAGAATTCTAGTCAGAGAATCGTTTTGACATTCCTGTGTTGCCAGTTATACCAAAATTCTCTTTATCATCAAGAATTGTATTTTATTATTTTTCTTCTCAGGCTCCAGGAGACAATTAAGTGAACTATTTCTCCAAATTCTTTGACACCTTATCGTGTTCCATACAGAGTTCAAAATACATTTTTCTTCATTCTTCTATTGTCAATTTTTTGTGTTTCTGGCTGCTTCTCTGGTGGAAAGACCAGCATTTGTGTCTGTCAAGTGCATTAAAATTGCAACATTCTGCCCTGTTATCACTGTGCTGTTGGCTTCATCTGTCCTTTTTTTTCATGGAGTCGCCAGCAGCTATTGCTAACCTTCTTGCAAGAACTTCCACCAGATATCCTGAAATTTTCTGTTACACACTGTCAGACAAGTTCCTCAGTAGGCATCTTGCTGGGAGTCCAATACCTATTCAATCAGTTGAGTGTTTACTAGATTTACTTTGCCAATCAGTCACAAAGGTTTCAGCCTTTCTACATTTTCCTGGTGGTATTTTCTCTGTGGCCCCTGCCACTGATTCCCAACACAGTCTTCCAAGAAATATTAATCTGCTTTCACTGTTTGCAGAATTGCACTTCAATTACACGAACATAACTTACACTGCATTTCTGCTGGCGTGCACCACGTGCACCGAGCATCTCTCTCAACTGGCAAGAAAAGGAAAACGGCACATCCAGCACTGATCACAGCTGTTGTTCCCTCCTCATTCATGCACGTGGCACAGAACTACTCCTCTAGAGAAGTGATCATGGTTGCCCTCTGTTCTACCTTTCTAGATTGAGATACTCCAAATTTCAACACAAAATTTCTCTACACTTGGTTTTCTGCCATTACAACACACTCCAGACACCTGATATGATCAATGAACCTCAAGGCTCAAGCTTTAAATTCTTCTAAGGGAAATGGTACACATATCTCTCTTAAGTAGGCTGTTCAGAATCATAGAAACCCAGACCATGAAAAGAAACAAACCAAAACAAAGCCCACCAAACCCCTTAATTTTCAAGAACAGTATTTGCAGGTGGGTTCTCAAAAAATCATTTTAGTTATTCACCCATGATAGTCATTAATGATGTCCTATGCTGTTGAGACACCTCACTGTAAGTCAAGTTGTTGTATTGCACAAATGTAGCTAGTTCTTGTTGCACTGTCCCTGTTTATAGAAGTGTTTGTAAAACCCACCTTCCCAGAAACCCCTGTACCTGTATACCTGACACCACCTGGTGTCCACCTCTCCTGGGGTCTGCCCCCATTGGCTGGCAGACCCTCTCCCCTCCTCCCTCCTTCACCGAGGGCATAAAGCCTGGTTCTGAGGAGGCTCTGTCTCTTTGGATCTCCGAGACCGCATGGTGAAGGTTCTGCATTAAACAGCAGGACTGTTCCTGGGGAACTGAGAGCACCTTTTGTCTTTTGCCTTTGTCCTCACCCCGGTTTCCTTCCAAGGTTGATCTGCTAGCCAGGCTTGGACCCTCATGAGTGGGAACTGGGGCATCAAGTGATAACATCTGCAAAGAGCTGATCATTCCATTTCCAGGTTCGTAATAAATAAGTAAACAGCAGCAGCCTAATGCATGATTTTTGACACATGGACCATAGAGGTTTATTTCTTTTAGCCTTACACTGTCCCACTATAAGTTGGTTTACATATTGGTGAGTCTATATATTCTTGAGGTAGTCTTTTTAACCCCTAGGCTTGTTTGAATCACTACTTACTTTGACATATTTTAATCTTTATAGTGATACAATAAAAATCAAGGCTTAAAAATATGGCACATATTTTTAACAAGGGTACAAGCAACAGCAATAAAGCAGGTAATAAGGAATATGCATACATCAAGACCAGAAGGTCTGTGCTCCAACACAGTCACATCAAAGATGGCCCATCCCTTGTCTCTCAACAGGAAGGCAGCAATAGAGATACCCAGAATGAGAAAATAAAGATGATGGGCAGCAGCCTTGCCTAAGAATTGGGGAGGATAAAAAATGCAAAACTAAGATCATAGGCATGCCATGACATCTTGACCCCCAGGGGTCATAAAATATCTTGTCAATATTGTGGTTTGTTGTGCCTGATCAAGACAAATCTAAGAGTCATCCCAAGGACTCAGGAGCTACTTGTCCCCTGTCCTCTGTGTCACACAAACACATGCACACAAGGAGTCCTGAGCAGACCACACACACATATCTTGGTGCTGGTGACGAGTGAATGTGTGAAATAGGAGGGAATGAGTGCAAGTGACTGAAATCAGTTTCATTTAAAATAAATATAAGCATCCTCTTCCACAGTCTTGAACTTTATAACACTGATTCTTATACTGCAAAGGCTGCCATTTGTTAATGAGTTACACCATGAATTTTCAGAATACTAACACAAAGAAAGCATTCCAACTCACCCATGTGGTTTCATGTCCTTGTGGGAAGGACTATCAACTGCAGTGAAGGCAACAGTAGGAGGTGGAACTAGATGGTCTTTTTCCGCTCTCCATTATTGGGAAGTGTGTTCCTTTCCCCCCACAAAACCTCTACCTTCTCTGGCCTCTTTCCTGGGAACCCACAGATAAGGCAGCTCTGCTCTGTTTTAGCAATTTTCCAAAGAGATGCAATAAATCCACCAGCTGCTACTGGGTGAAAGCACAGTTCTCTTTGTAGCCCTCTGCCTTTCCTCAGCTGGGGCAGAGGAGGCATGTACCAGCATTGCCCCACGGAAAAAGAAAAACTATCTGGCAGAGGCAGAACAGAGCACAGCTCATCTGGACCTCACAGGACAATGCAAAATACACATCTGTTTTATATTACTGTAGTATCTTACTACTCAATCTCTTTGACTCCAGTGGTAACATAGATATTTAGAAGGATAGTTTTTCAGACTGTTGATAATTACTCATCACACATAGCTAGATCATAGCTAGATTAAAAGGAATAGATTTGTCTAGTTTATGTTCAAGATGAGCATTCTCATATTCTGGGAGTCAGTGGTCCATTCATCCCTCCAGAAGCAGTGAATTGAGTAATCTGTCCTTTGAAATGTGTAAAGAAGCTGTTAAGAGAGCACAAAATATGTTTAGCCAGCAGTACCAGCTGGATGAGAGCCCATCCAGGATATACTCTGCTCAGCTGACAGACCCACATGAGGGTTAGTCTCTAACTCTCTCATGTCTCATTCTGCCTGTCATTGACGCCCTTGTTTCACTCTGTAGGAGGGAAGGGAAAAGATAAAACACAGGGACATTGCAGTGCCTGGTGGGTACAGAGCTAGGGAGGATTTGCAGGGTGGCAGGTATTTAATATGATATGCACACTATGTTAGACAAGCTTGAACAGTAGGAAGTTCTTGTTATGCCATAAATTGCATCTTCACACAATTTGCACCAAAGAGTAAATTACTTTATGGCCATCCCATCTGTCAATCCTCTTCCTCTCAGAAAAAAAGCTTTTTGTTTGGTTTTTTCCCCCCTTTTCTGTCTACTGTAAGAATCACCCTCACAACTGGTACATGTCTTAAATGAAAACTGATTCAAATGTGTCTGCTGCTGCAATAGGAGTAAGTCCTGGTGTCTGCCACAAGAGTGGAAGTGGATATGGAGATTGGATAGCAGGGCATGCCAACACAGGGTAATAATGGCTGGACAATGCACAAGGGAGAACACTACTAGGTGCCCCATCTGCACTCTGAGTACACTGGCATTATAAATTCCTCCCATAGCAAGTGGGTATTGGAGGGTAAAAGACCTTTACTGTTGGGGAGCCAGAACATTTTTTTAAATATCCACATCTTGAAATCTTCTTTTTGGAAGTCAACATTAGATTACAGGGTTAACAATAAACATGCTTTACAAAACCCCAAATTTGCACTTCAACTCAGATCAAGAATGTGAAAAGCCTACAATTTTGCTGTCAGCAAAAATCAATGTCAGCCTTCAAAGAAACAAGTAGTAGCCTTGTTGTTAGGTGATGATCTAAGGCAAGCCAAGCTTTCTAGAGAGAGATACAAGCCTTTGATAAACCAAGTAACACAGTTAGTCTATAGACATACTTTGGGACTCACAAATCTCCAGAGCAGAAGATCAGACATGAACATGATCTTGGGTAGCCAAAAGCCTGTCGCTTACCGCAGTCACATCCTTTGGTCTAGCTAAGGCTGTTTGCTCTCCCTCACGGGCCTGACCGAGGACGGCCGGGCTGGAGCCTGGTCCCGGTGCCTCAGCCCGGGACTGGAGGGCGCTGCGCTGCCGCCCCACGGCGGTCCGGGCGGTCCCACACGGCTGGCCTGTGCCCCGGGCGGGGAGGGGCGCCGGGAGCTCGCCCGCCTGGCCCAGCCGCCCTTGTGCTGCTGAATGAGGGGCATCATCCCGCGGCGCCCGACCCCAGCGCCCTCTCCTCCCGGGAAGGCAGCGGGGAGCCCGGCCCGGCTGTCTCACAGCGCCGCACCCCTCGGTCACCCCCTGTCCTTGTGGCGCCCACACGCCTCCCCGGCCCGCAGCGCCCGCGGGCGCCGGCGCCTCCCGGAGGCCGCCCGGGCTGCGGCGGTGACAGGGGCTCCAAGCCCCTCGCCCCGCCACCCCCTCCCCTTCCCCGCTCCCGCCCGCCCCCGGGCCCTCCTCCCGTCACTGATTCGGCGGCGGAGCCCCGGGTGCCCGCGGCCCCCTCCCAGCCCCGGCCCTGGGCACTGGCCCTGGGCAGA
>VZUI01090438.1:0-82277 GCA_013401135.1 Cettia cetti
TAATAATAATAATAATAATAATAATAATAATAATAATAATAATAATAATAATAATAATAATAATAATAATAATTTATTTTTTAAGCTCTTTAAGGCTACAGGTGTAGAGCTGCATGTTGCATGTCCCCACAGGCTCAGAACAAGCTGGGATGTCAGTGCAGCACTCAGAGAATTACTTCAGGCTGCTTGCAAGAGCTGCTGAGCCCCTTCAGGGGTTCAGGCAGGATTAGGGAATGGGGCTGGAGAACTGGAATGTGACCCCACAACAGGAACCATCCTGTGGCTCTCCCCTGCTGGGTCTGAACCCCTCCTACTTCTCACAACTGAGCCCAGCAAGTCTCTGACACAGAATCCTTGCAGGCTTTGAATTTTGATCTTACGAAGCTGTCAATATTATTCACTTCTTGTGTAGTGACAGGCAATCACCTCAAACCTGACAAATATTGAGTAATCTACTCAACCTTTTGCCATTCAGAGGGAAGCTGACAAATCTTTCTTCTTGGCTATCTTGTTTGTAACAACTTTTTTGCCCAAAGAGCAGCACTTTTTTTTCTTCAGACAGCAAAAATCTCCATCCCAAACTTCCTGACATTCAGCAAGCAAGTCATCTGTGTGTACAGGAGCCCACAATGTGTAAAGCAGCATAATTCTCATTTCTTCCTTCAAACAATTATTTAAAATTCATCTTACAGTGAGAAAACAGCCTTAACATAGGCTCCATACCTGAAGATTATTTCCAGCATTCAGCAAAGCAGATTTCAGTGAATTGAGAGGCATTTCTGTTACCTGGTGCCAAACCCAACTGCTTTGATGTTAAGATAAAAACATCCTGAATCTGCCCAGCAGGATAAGGAAAACACATTTTATGTGTTGCTTACACTCTCGTTTGTCCCTTGCCAAAAAGACACTGTGCTAAAAGCTTTTAAACTGTTCACTGCTCTAACTGAAGCATTGCATTGTTTGTAACCTTTTTATCCAGTTTCTGGGTACAGGGATGCTCTGGTGCTTCATGGCAGAGGCTGGACCTTGGCAGTCCCCTCTTATTTAAATTTTGGGAGAATCCAAGGAAGAGAGATGTTGATGAGGAGGGAAGGTTCTTTCCTGACACGTTGTTCGTACCACATATTGATTTCTGGAAGTTTAGCAACCATAATTTTATGAAAATGACAATTGAACTGCACATCTGGTGAGAATTCATTTATGCTTTTTACATTTTTAACAACCTGGCTATTTTTACTCTTCTCATCCTCTCAAAGGGAGTGCAAAGTAATGAAGCATGGAGCTGGAACTAGGCCACACCTCAGCTGGAAAATGTCAAATTCTATTATGCCATCCTCAAAAGCATAAATCATAGCTGCACATTTTTAAAGGTATAAATGAGGGAGGGAACAACGTAAAACATTTATTTGAAACATTACTCGTGCAATGTATTTATAGAATTTTGGAGTAGGGAATTTTATTTATGTAATGTAGAAACGTACCAAACATTTAAAAGTTGAAATCTATGAGACACAGACATGGTATCTTATCTCTGCTGAGAAATCCCTTTGAACACTGACTGAACTTTCTTGCATTTCTTTTTTTTTTTGGTTGTCATCTAACAAATTAACCTACTCAAAGTCAGAAACCACTAGTTCCTTTGTCACTTAAAATCCTTATTTTATATGGAACTACAATTTTAATTGTCTTAAGTTTAAAGAAATTCTTGGCTAGTATAATATCTAGGAGTCCACATTTCAATTTTTTTATATTAAATTGTTCCTTTTATGGATGGTTTCTCATGTTTCATTGCTAAATTATGTACAGGGAGGAAGCTCTGTCTCTTTGGCAGCAGCAGTACCACAGTTCATAACTATTCAAATAAATAAATGGCATTTACTCAACCCTTAGGAGGAGGAAGGAAGGTTGTTAAACTCATTCTCACTCTTCCTGTTTTCTTCAATATTCCATCTATTCAAACAGGTTTTGGAAGTCTGACCCTATTTACAATAAATTTGTCTTTGTGGACGTGTTCTACACCTCTCAATTCTGTAACACAGTTTTTTAAAGGCTTTTCAGGATATTATACCAATGACTAGATGACATTTATGGGGAGAGCTGATATGCTACATAATAATGTGATTATATATATTCATGAGATATTTTTGCCTGCCATTCAACCCAGAGTAGAGGAAGGTCCTGGAAGAGTATTTAAAATACTTGTACAATATAAGGATACTAGTAGGCTGATAGAGATTACAGATTATGGTATATTTAAAGCATAAAAAATTGGCTACATTCATTATCACGTGATTAAAATGGACTCAAACTCATCTCATTGCTACCAATAAAACTAAAACTGTTTTACAAATGGCATTATTTATTATCTAGCAAACATGTTCTTAATCTGAGCTACAACTCCTATACCTCTACAGCTTTTGAGACCCTGGTTAAAGCTTTGGAGAGACAAATTGTCAGGTGAAAACCATTTTAAGGGTCATTTGCAGAACAGAACTACACATTCTGAGGCACGTTTTGCTCTGGGCAGATTCTAAAAGTATCTTAAATGCAGTGATTTTATCACAGCATCTTCAGGTGTATGAACAACAACCTCTAGGGTGTTATTTCTTCTCATGTCCTTCATCCAGAGAGATCTTGTGCAGCTGAACTTTGAGGGTTTATTTCTGACTGCCTGGGATCGGTGGATGAGCATCTTTCCCAGTGAATATTTCTGTTATCCATGAGTGTCTGTGATCCAATAGAAGTGCAAACATGGAATAGCCTGGTGCAGTCTGTCCTGCTCTGCTGTTCCTTTAGGCATTTATTCCTTTCCTCCTGGCTCAGTACAGCCAATTTTCTGTGGTTTAGGAGACATTAAACTCTCAGAGGAGCAGAGATGACCATCCACTGCTTTGACCAACACTGCTGCCGTGGTGGACAAACCTTTGAATCAGATATTTAAACCCAGATTAGAAAGTGGAGGAGAGGTTGAGGCTTCTCTGAGCCTGTTTTGCTGAGGACTGGCATTCCAGAATCCCACATCTGCTGGTGCTTCCCAGCTGCTGAACAAGTGTGTCCCTGTGTCACACTGCTGGAGGCCATCCAAGCAGTGACAGGGCTTTCTGTTGTCACGTTTATTCATTCATCTGGAATTCTTAATCCTGGATTTGAAGGCGAAGGCAGTACAGGCTGTTTGCTCAAACTGTCTCCTCTCACCCTTGGATGGGATGGGGCAGGAGGGAAAAGAGAATTTGCTCTCCTCAGTGATACACACATGTATGTATACATTTATGTATAAATACATAAACTACCTGATGTTTTTATTTTCTTCACTGAGCAGACCAGTTTTAGTAAGGTTTGTTATTACTTTTACAAGAAAGCTCTTGATCCTAACAACGCTGATGCTATTTAACTTCATTGTGTATCCTTTGTTACCAGCTAAAATCTCCACACTGCTCCTGTGCAGTAGATATTTCACTGTTGAATATTTGAGATCTTATCTCCCATTCTGTTCTGGCTGATTTAATCTCCTTGGCTTTAAATTGTCTGCCTGAAGTCACTGCAGAATGGATCAAGAGGGGAACACTCAGCTCATTTAGAAGGAGGTTAAGAAGCTATTCTTGAGTTATTCTTGAGAGTTCTTAACCTATTCTTAAAATTTGAAGGAGCTTTTCTTAGATTGAAGTGTTGCAAGGAGTAAGCTGAAGATCTACGGGTGAATCCAGAGAGTTTAAGAATATTATGGTTTGTCTTGTACAGCTTCAGCAGGGATTTCTTTCCCTTCTTGACCACTTCATGCCCACAGCACATCTCCACTTCAGTCTGGGCAACACAACCCTGTGTCACAGCCAGTCTGGAAAGCAGGTGATGAATCAAAGGAGCTTTAAAAAAAAAAATATGAGGAATTTGAAGGAAAAAAAAGTAAAAATAGAAGTCAGGGCATGAGCAAGCCTGAAGGGAAGGATGTTTCTTGGCAGCAGGGACTGAGCAAAGGGCAGACAACACCCTGTGCAGTCAGTAAAGTGTTAATGTTCAGTGGCTCTGCTCAGCCCTGGATAGACATGTTCCCGCTAATTTCCACCCTTCCTCTGTAACACTTAGCTTAGAACTCAAAAGAAACCAGGTTTTTCAGTGTTTGAGCAGACATTTGGCAACTTGTGAAGTGTCAGATGAGTACTGGTGAATTTGAGAACTGGGGTGAACGTTTGTGTCAGGGAAAGAAAAAAAATCTTCACAGCAGAAAGCACTCTCTAACCTGAGAGTGGAGGTACCTGAAATAAAGAAACTTTAGTCTGTTCCAATTACATTAGAAGCCAAATCCTGCACTGCTGACACTTTACAGACTTTGCAACTATTGAAACCTGGTTTAAGGGACTGGCTGCACACAGGAGACTTAGTGTAAACTGAAAGTAGTGAAGGCTTAAAGTGTGGCCTAAATGTAATTTACCATGAGATATTATGACTGAAAAGTTCTATTTAAAGTGCCAGCAAGACAGAGAGAGGAGTCTGTGGGATTCAGGAAAGCAGGATTCCTGCTGGAGTGTTCTGTCCAACATCAAGGCTTTGGAAGTCAAGGAGGTGAGAGTTCTCCTGCCTTGATTACTGGGGGGCAGTCCCAAAGAAATGCACAGGTCCAAGTCTTCAGCCTTCCTGATTTTTTTCTAACCCCACTGGGACATGGTCCCTTCTCTATGGATTCTCATCTACATGACAAAACACTTGATAAATCTAAAAATAACTCACTGGACTATTGTTAGGGGAATTTTAGATTTTTCATCACTCCTACTAATTCCATTTAATCTATTAATTTACCTTCTATTAATTTATCACAGCTTTCTGGGCTGGGTGGGTTTTTTCCCCCACTCATCTCAAGGTGTTGGATGCTGACAGTGATGGAAACCTCACAGGAAGCATTGACAAGGTCTGAAAAATAATTCTGGAGCCCTTGTGTTGCTAAGGAACTTTCATCAGTAGAACCAACGATTTGAGATTGTTTTCTCAGCAGTCCATGAGATAAATGAGAACTATTTCCAGATTCAGTAATTTTGAAATCTGAAGGAACGATCTTATCAGTTTGCTGGCCACCCTGAACGGAATACATCAAAAAAGATTAATAGGGAACAGGGATACCTGTTTTCTTCCAAAGCAAAAAAGCTCCACAAAAATCTTTTATGGAGCTGTTTTTACCTACTTCATTTTGCTTTAAATATAAAATTCTATATGTTTTGTATAACTTGCTTTTTATTCTTCACTGCTGGGATAAGCAAACTGGTAAAGGAAAAGAAAATCAGGTGAAATTTGTTAAATTAGAAAAGAAGACGGTCTACGAGTTCTGAGGTGCTGGAATATTTAATGTGGTATCTTCCAACATTTTCCCAGTGGGTAAAGGAATCTCTCAAAAAAACTCTGTTTACACAGTTTAACCTGAGATGCATCTGTATTGAAAAAAGGAGGAAATTTTCTTTTCCATCAGCTACAAAATTTGACTGTTCTGAAATCCATCATCCTCAAGTGTACAACAAAAAAATGTTAAGACTAATAAAGATAAATAATGTGAATAAAAAAGCCGATGTCTAAATACAAACAAAGAGCAACTTTTGTCTGTTGAGTCGCTTCCCTATGTACAGCAAGCCCTGGCTATTTCATTAAATATGAAATATTCCACTTCCATAGGAGCAGGAGTGGGCCCATGGAGCAAGAATGGCAGGTGATCCATTCCTGTAGCTGCAGCATTCCTGAACCATCCGAGGGGAATACACAACACAAATCTGTGTAGCTCAATTTAACGTGCCTGGTCAGATGAGCACAAACCTTCCTATGCAGTGCATTTGCAGCACACAGACATTTGTGCCACAGTATCCTACTCAGTATATATTTGGAAGGTAATTGGAGGGGATGAAACCTTTTAAAGGGATCACTGGAATGTCTAGAATACTTTTGAAACAAACAAACAAAAAAAACCTCCTTTATTTATAAAGTTAGTTTTACTGAGCTACTTCCAAAAAAAAAAGCATATTCTGGTAATGATAGTGGTTGAGTGATGAAAACTGTATTTTATTTAAGAATCTATACTTTTATTAGAATTATAATCTTTAAGTTTTACTTGAAATCTTGTGTGTACAATACTATGACTCATAATACTATTTTAACAGCAATTAATCTGGCATTAATTCAGCAGTAAGCAATTTTCAAAGTGCATTTGACTGAGTCACAAATAAAACCTCTCCAGGTTCCAATTGTTTTGGTTTTCCCCTGGATCTGATTTGGGAGATTTCTGGTGATTTCTTTTGCGAATAAAAACAGATCATGTCTATTTTTCGGCTCTAGGTTTCTAATTCTCAGATGGTGCCATGAATCACTGAATACATTTCCAAAGTCTGAGCTTCCAGGCCCTCCAGACTCTGCCCAGTTGGTGTCAGTCAGCAGAAATTCCCTGCTCCCTGCTCAGCTGGCCTCGTGCAAGAGCTCTCTTATACTTTTAGGCAATTCCCTTTCCTGAGGTTTTGATTTTCCTTTGCCTTTTCTCACCTCTCTGGAGCAATTTCAGACTATCAGTCCATGAAGGCCTAAGTTATTGGGGGGCAGCTCATTTGTAACTGCATTTTTTGTTTTTTTCTCCTGGGGAAACATGATGCAGGTTGGAAGTGTTGGTTTGCTTTTATAGAGAATAGTTAATCTCATCAAAGTGCTCCTAATGTGTTCTATGCAAACAAATTCCTATAAATCTCAAAGCTGGATTGAATCTATGTCCACTTCAGCTCTTTCTACTCCTGTAGTGAAGGTGTATTTTTCTCATTTCTGTATTTTCACATTTCTCTCATGAGCTGCCTGATTCTGTTCTTTACACGTGTGCATTTTATTTCACATAAATTAACTCAGCGTACGGATTCTCACTTATAAACTGGTCCACAGCAGCCTAAAGAGGAAGTTTCTGATAATTAAGATGACAGTAGATGGCTGTTTCCTCTCTTTGATTGCAAAAGAAAAGTCCAGCTCTTGGCCAACACGTCCTGGAGGCTCCTTCCCACGCAGGAGCTGTGTGAGTGAGCGTGGGAGCACGTGTGTGTGTGTGTGTGTGTGTGTTTTGGAATCAGCCACGTTCCTCAGGCTCTCAGAGCACATCCTGTTATGAGGAAACAGCAATTCAATTGTGTCCTGGTGCAACAATACACAATTTTGGAAAAGGTTCAGTGATAGTCACCAATGGATTATTGGGCAATTCTTCTCTGAAGGCGCCACAGCCCAGCCACGAGATTTGAAGGTTTTGATGAAAATGAAGAATTCTGCTCATTTTGTTACACTCTCACAAGGCTTTTCTTTTTCCTCTGCAATCACAGAATCCTAGGATGGTATGGGTTGGAAGGAATTTAAAGCCCATCCCATTCCACCCCCTACCATGGGCAGGGACACCTTGCACTATCCCAGGCTGCTCCAAGCCCTGTCCAGCCTGGCCTGGGACACTTCTAGGGACCCAGGGGCAGACACAGCTTCTCTGGGCTCCCTGTGCCAGGGCCTCACCAATAATAAGCTTCACTTTAGGTGAGGTTCAAGCGCTCTGGTCTAAGGCTGTGCACCCCTTTCTTTTCTGAGTGTGCAGCTTTTGTGGGTAAGGGTGCATCTTGGGGCATATATACATTTCTCACCATCCTTTTTTATTTCTCTTCCCAATCCTCTATCCAATCTTTTCATCAGCTTTTTTTGGAGGGGGTTGGGTGGGGGTGGTGTGTCATCAGGTTCCCATTTTTGTCAGGTATTGTTATATAAAGAAAAATTAATGTAAGGTAAAAAGCAGATGCCTTTAAAAAGATACCAATAAATCATTCAAAGTCTGTCAGTTTTCTGCACAGGCTGCTAGGAGAATAGATTTAATGGATCTACATACAACAGAGATTTTCTATATTGCTTAAGTTTTCTTATCTGGCAGAGCTTTGCATCATTTGGAACCAGCCCCATAACGTGGGAAGACTCCACTGATTTCTCTCAGGGAGTGCTTTGGTTGTGGGGGAGTCCATGTATAACTTCTCTATAAGCTTTTCTGGATGTATATTTTGAGACACAAAGCCTAAGAATACAGCACAGAATGTGACAATGCAGAATATGGAAAGAAGCTGTTGATTACCATTTGTATTTTTAGACTCCTCGTTTCAGGAGGATGCCAAAAGCAACTGCAGCAGTCAGATCCAAATGTATTATTCCTCATGGCAGTATAAAATAGAGAGGCAGCTTCAGAAACTAGATTAAGAATCATAGTTTTTCTTGCTGCATAAAATTGCTGAAATTGTATAGAAATCTGTACTGTGCATCAAAAGTTAATGTAAAAACTCCAAGCTATTTTTTTTTCACTTTGTCTGTTTAAGCTACTGGGCAAGTTGTTGCATGAATAAATATATTTTCTTCCTCTGAAACTGTATAATATTAAATGCTGTGTTGTTGGCATAAAATATAAGTTGATCAGACAGACAAAGATTATTATTCTGACAACTGTATACACAAGGGTATCGTTGTACATTGAATTTCAGAGTGTAATATGGTATAAATCTTCATGAGAGACTCAACTTTTATTGGCTGCACAGAAGGTGCTTTTCCTTATTAAATACAGGAGATGGTCCCAGGGGGATTTTTTAAAAAAATATCTTTATCCATTTTTTTTTTCCCAGCCAGTCTCTGTGCCCTGGGGGGCTCATGGATTCAACGGGGTGAGGAATTCTCCATGGAATGCCTGGATGGAGACACAGTCGTGCTTGGAATGTTTTGCCTCAGCAGAACTCACACAAGCCTCATCATTCCCATTCCATAAGCTCCAGCCTGTAGGACACAAAAATTCACCTTAATTCAGGGAAATGTTACCAGTGAAGGCCTAAAATCACTCTGGATCTGCACTCCTGTCATTCCCGGCTGTCACTGACTGTTGCCATCCTTTCTTTCCACCTGCTGAGGATTTAGGGGTCACAGGGACACCCACTGACCCTCCTTCACTTCTGCACAAAATGAAGGGCAAAGAGTGAGAGACCCTCTTGTGGAATTCAAACTGCATCCATCATTTACCTGGCCAGTGCAGGGACATCAGCTTTTATTGGCCATGAGTAATTAGGAGATTTCATCAGCTGTCCAGCCAGAGGGTTCCCCCACCCTCCTAAATCAGCAAGACTGAAGAGACTGTGGAAATTTATGGTTTCTCTCTTCCTCCAGGTTTATTAGTCAGTCAGTGGCATTGCTCAGCTGGGAGGGCTCTGGGCACAGGGGTGTGACTGCACTTGGAGCTGATGAAATGCCAGCTCTCCACAGATTCCTATACGGCATTCAACAAGTCACTTTAATCTTTATTTGACATCCCTTTCCCCATCTGTAAATGAGAATCAGGTGGATCTTTCCTGAGAGTCTCTGTGTCCCCACAGCCACCCTATTTAGGGGTTTATACAAGGCCAAATCCCACAGAATGGGGGAGGTTTGGGGGATGAAGGAAGGGCTCAGATCTGGGCTCTGCACCCGTTCTTTAAACCAGACAAAATCAGGAATAAAACTTGCAAAAGTTCTCTTCTGTGCTATGAAAAGTTGTTAATTGGGACATTTCAGACCCTTTTAGAATGCATATGAAAACTCTGCATTATTAATTTTTTTTACAATTTATAGCATCAAAGTCTTCCCAACTGTTCAAAAATCCCTTTTCATCCTGGTACTTTCTGTAATGACTTCATAGTTTGATGTACTTCAAATCTTAGACTACACCAGTCAAATATACACCAGTATATAGTACTTTTTATACCACTACCAACTATAAAGTTTATTTGCATCACCTTTATGGCATAAGTAAGGACTATGAAATGTTGTCTCTCTGCTACTGATTTGTGTATTATTATGTTGAGAGAGAGTAACAGCTGTAAGGACAAAATAACACTTATTTCACCACCCACGGGAACATGAAATTGCATATATTGTTTTTAAATTAGCTATCACATGTACAGTTCGATTGTATATAGCTAAATAATAAAAGTAAGTGCATTTTTAGGTGCTCTTCAAATGAGGTCACAGTGCTGATGAAGTTCTCAGTATTTCTCTGATTTTATGAGATTCCAGGGGCAGTGATGAGATGCATGGCACACAGGTACAAGTGGCCAATTTAAAAATGCCCTAAATATAACTTGAAGGGCTAATCACATTTGCAGTCCACAAAATGTACATATTGATGTGAGAAAAACACATCCAGTGAGGAAATAGTAAACTATTAAAGTGAACATGTTTTATTCACTGCTTATTTTAATTAAGACTCAATCTTAATTCTCATGTACAAAATAGAAAAGGTATATTTTGTTACATGGTTTCCACAGCCTCATTTTGCACTCTTTTCTTCAGTTAGAAGTGGGTAAATATTTTTTAAAAGCAGAGTTGCTTAGGAGTGGCCTCTGGGTCTCCATCCTCTGCCTGGGTGTTTGCAAACCCCAGAGGGAGGGTTCAGGGCACACATTTCCTGCAAACTCTGCTCCCCACGGGAAGGGCAGTGCAGCTCATGAGGAATGAGGGGGAACAATCCTTTCTCAAACACTGATCCAACTGGAACACTTCAAAATGTTGATCCAAGAGGAGAAATGATCACGGGGGCTGCTCTCCTTCAGGGTGTCTGGAACTCAGAGCAAAGCTCTTGAGTTATTAGCTGGGTAGTTTAGCATTTATCTCCTGAAGTCACTGCCAAAGGCATACAGGCAGAATAAAGAATAACACCACATTGATAAATATGCATCTTTTCCCCTTGCCTTCCACAAGAATTGTATAAAATGGAAAGGCATAATTGGACTCTTAGTAAATATAACAGATCAGAATTTATTTCAAGGTGGGTTTATCTTTTTTTTCCCAAATTGAGTCATTGTAAAGTCAGATTTCAACCTGCTGTGAGCGACTTCTGGTTCTGATTTACAAACCTTTCAGATGGAGAATGTCATATGGAAACAAAACAAATGCTTCCTTGGCTGTGGTTTTTCAGTTATGAGAATTTATCTCATTGGAAGGGGGAAAAACAAGAGAAACTGAGCTGTGCTTGCTGAAGGAATGAGATTGCCACCTTGAGAACTTGGGATCTCCAATGGACACCTGGTGGGATGGGGAGGCCCCAGAGGTCTCCTGTCCCTCCCATCCCTCTCCTGTCCCCTGTCCCACCACAATGGTTGTGGCTTTTGGTTTATTTTCTTTATTTTGGTGTATTATATTATGTGGCTGATCCACAGCCTGAGTGTGGGACTGAGGAGGAAAGGATGGCAGAGTCACTGAGTGCAGCAAACACATCTCCAAGCCACATTTCAAATGGCAAATGAATTCACAATAAAATGTTACTTTTTCTCTCAGGGGCAGACGATCTGAGATGCAAATTGGATCTGCATTTTTGTTTTGGTCTCTGAGGGAGCATCTTTGTGCAACACTCAGCTCTGACAGAGGCATGGTGAGAGCTGGCAGATCTGGGCTGAGCAGCTTTTCTGCCTGTCTCCCACCATACACCTCATCACAGTGATTATTTTGCCTTTATTTTACCCTTTTGATAATAAAGAACATTAAAAGCAGAAGTGAGAATGCCTTAAAATCTTTTCAGCTCACAGTGCAATGCGTGATAAACCACAAACAAGAGCAATCACTTAACAATTTTGCTAATAAGGAGATAGTTTGCCAAATATCTTACCTATTTTTTCTTTTTAAATAAAACATAAAAACAGAGATAGGAGAAGGTAAGAATGGCCAGACTGTGTTAACAAAAAGGTGTCAGGCCCAGACCCTCCACAAGAATATTCCAAGGCACATTCAAGTGCCCTCAAGGCCATGTAACTCTGTGCCTACAACTCCATAAAGATGTCTATGAGGATGTCACAAGCCAAAGGTTGTATCTGTGTGTTTAATCACCCTAGACAGCTTTATCTTGATTAATTTAGCTGTTCCTTATGCAGGTTATGCTGTACAGCCTCAAAAGCTTACAATTAAAAATACGTTTTTCTAATGTCAAATGATACTTGATTTGCAGTCCCTTAATTTGTCCTTGTAGATTAACATAATGTTTCATCACACCACCCTAGAGTTACAAATATTATATGACAATTTCAACTATTTGTTTTTTTCTCTGGCAATAAAACCTCTAAAAACCTTATTTCCATGCTTCTGCCTTCACTTCCATTTCACACATGGTCACTCCAGAAGTCTTTGAGTGGGAGGTGGGAACAAATGACTTCCTGAGACCTCTTCCCCCTGAATTATTCCATCAGTCAACACAATCTAGAGTCAACAATTCCCTTCAGTGCCAAGCAGAATTACAAACACCTAAACCTGTGTTTAACAGGCATGAAGATACAGAACCTACCATGGATTTTCTGCACAGAAAAAAACCTGTGAGTTTTCATCTGAGCATCCCTCCCAGCTGGAAGCAGCTCTCTAGCACAGCAAGCAGGACCCTGAGCCTTTCTGGGCTCCATTTAACCCACAGCCAGCTGGCCAGCAGCAGCAGGCTGGTGGCTAGGCAGTGCTTGAGGTTTGGTGCCCCTGGGGACACCTGGAATGAGTGTCTGGTGTCCTTTCCCCACTCCCCTTCCCTGCAAAAGGACATCAGGCTGGTTGTTTTTCTTTCCTACCTGGTGGAACATGCTGGTGTTATTTGGGAAATGAGTAAGTGATACAGGATAGTTACAGGTTTTATGTAGGAGGCTGAACATCTGCAGACAAAATAAAAAATTTTATTTGCCTCCCTCTGGCCTTGTATATTTTGAATAGACAACTGGGCCAGGGTTTTAATATTGCCAAATGAATGGCAAAAAAAGGGCCTAAATCACAGGACACGTGGGAAGGAGCACAGACAGATCACGTCACACCTGGCTGAGCAAACAAAGCAACACCACCGGAGGGAAGAGCTGGGAGCAGAGGCCTGAAGAAGGTGGTGAAGGAAGAGGGGGAGAATGTTCTGGAAGCTGTGTCAGGGATGGGGAACGAGGGGGCTGGAGGATGCTCCAGTGCCCAGTCTGGGGATAGTTCAAACCAGCAGCAGCTGGCCAGGAATGCCCCAATATTCCTGGAGTCACTTCGTGGACAAAAGCAGGGCATGGTGACTGCTCAGCCCGAGGATGAAGGCTGATCTGGGGCACAGAGGGTGCAGAGGACACTTGGGCTTTCTTCCCTGGCACAGGGAATTCTCCCAGAGCAGAGCCAGGAGCTCTGGGGACCTGCACTGTTATGGAGACAACTGCATGGAAAATGTCAGGGCAGGCTCTGCAGGTCAAATGTCTGGGTTTGGGGAGAAAAGCCTGACCCTTCTCTGCCCTCAGAATGACTTAAAAGCAAAAGATCTTCTATGCTGCTTCCTAACATCCAGCAGCAGCTTATTGCTGGATTAGAATTTTTAAGAAATAGGTAGCAAATGGTGCAAACTTCAGGTTTATTGCCCTATTTAGGAGTGAAAATAGTATTTTACAAAAAACTCCTCAAACTTCCAAAATTGACATCACCAAAGAAAAAGTACCAATGTATTTGTATGTTTAGGAAAATGACTACTGAAGGAAGTCTTCCCAAAATTACTGCTGGCTCCGAGTAAATTCAGGGATATAGATGCATATGCCCATGAATTGTTTAAATGGAGAAATGTCTTTTATTCCTGTATAGCAGATGCACAAAGGGAATGGTAATGTTTTATAACTTAGACTTTTAAATAATAAATAAATGCTGACATTCTCAGCTGAGACAGCTTGATTTTTGTGTAGTGTAATACTGAAGTGTACAAATATTTTTTTTAGAAGGAGTTATTTTTCCCTTTTTAAAAAGAATATGAAACCTCAAGAATATGATAAAACATCACAGTTGGTTTCTAAATGCTTTGCATCTTAATATGGTTGAAGTTAAGGCAGTAAGTAATTTCTGAGTTTTTCCCTTGAGCTGCGTAGTTCTTTTCATATGTAATTATTCTCTGAGTGCATTAGATAATGCTATGGTTCCCACAGCTGTATACACATCTATAAATCATTAATGAGGCAGTTAACTGAAACAAAACTATAAAAGATTTGCATTACCCGGCAGAACCCAGCCTTAATTGACTTCCAGTTATTTACAATTAATTTTTCCATTTGGAATAATGATTGCAAGCAACTTAGGGTTTTTTATTACTGAGGAATTAGATGCTGCCTATTCATCAAAAGTTTTTACAGAGAGACCATGTCAGTGGACAGTAATGAGCTGGAGATAATCTGATTTTTACACGCACATACACTCCCCCAGACTGGCAGAGGGGATGGGGTGGGAGGGGGCATGGGCAGTAAAATGCAGACAGGAGCCAGCACAAATTTTTTTTGTTCGTTTTATCACATCCCTAAGTTTAACAACAATCAATTTCTTTTCTTTGTAGCATCCAGCTGAAAGGCAATAGGATCAATAGAGCTGGCTGCAGTCTACATAGAATAAACTGCATGAATGAAGAGTGAGTAAATATTTATTTCTATCTTACAAGACTGTAAGATAGACACTGGGGAATAAATGATGCAGAGGCTGTCGAGTAAATATTACTCCATTATGCTATTTAAAAATTACTTTTATAGAGACATGGAGCAGAGTAAATCCTCATTAAGTTGTCATTGTTTGAGTAAGGCCCAGGACTGGGGCTGTGTGTCAGAGCCTGGACAGACACATGGAAGAGATCAGCTCTCTCTGCCATGTGAGCATAACTGGCTGACATTAATGGGCTGGGGATGTGTTCGTCAGGAAGGGATGTCATATTCAAGATCCTAATAAAACTTCAGACAAAAATCACCAGGCCCTTTTGGGGCATGAGATGTTATCTTCCTTACCCTTCAGCCTTCCCTTTCCAGAATGCCTGAGCACACAGCAGTGGAGATTCCTATTTGGGAACCACAGTGGGAAAAGGAAGTCTCAGCTACCGGGGTGCACTACACTGCATCCTTGGAAATCAATCCTTCCCTGAGCCTGAGCAAATGACCCTTTAGTGATTTCCCCCCTTGCTACCCTTACTGGGTACAAACCAGTTAACATTTGGGTTGTTGTCTGTTCTCCCCTTCAGCTGCAGCTGCCATGCTGAGGAAGTTGAAGGGCCTGCTTTACTTCGTTGTTTAAAAGAAATAATTTTGTTGCCCTTTGGCTAACATTTGAGACTCTCCACTGGTGCCAGCTGGCTGGGCTGCCCTGGGCCAGGGAGTGCAGGTGAACACAGGGAGGGCACAGGGAGCTTTGATTTCTGTGTATGAGGTGTAGACCAAGAGACAGACACTGGTGAATGTGGGGGAGTTTAATTCTGAGTGATGGCAAAGCAAGAGGCTGCTCTCTGCCTTATCAATAGGTGCCAGCAGGAGGCCACTGGAATTGATCTAGGAAATGACAATCCAACGCTGGTAACCTTGAAAATCCTGCAATCCCCTGCCAGAGTCATTTTTCCCAGGTTCTGTTCTGCTGGGCTGGGCTGCAAAGTGTAATGTAAAGTAAGGTGACAGCCTGGCCGTGGGTCATTCAGCCTGTCAGAAACTCCAGGCTTGGCAAATTGGCCCTGCCTCCTCACCAGTCCATGAACTTCACAGACACTTAACTTACTCATGCTACACTGGCTACTGCATCAGCTCAGCTGGAAAAGCCACTTTCATGTGTGAAGTCTGAGAGGTTTTCCTTTGGAACAAACAATACTATTATTTTCATTAAGATATCACATCCTGTCAACACACAACATTGGCAATTGCATTTCAAATAGTTGCGTCCTGACAAACTGTACAGTACAATTTAGACAGTGTTTTTGCTGTGTCCATGATCTCTCTTACTGGTTTGTTGTCCTGGAGTGGGAAAAGCTGTTTGTAAACTCAGAACTGCAGTAACTCTTTATGCACAGAGGTGATACTGTTGACATTGATGTCTTTTTTTTTCCTAATGGGTCCAAACGATCAAACTGATCAACCCCCTGCTTCTTGCAGGAATCCTGGATAGTGTGATACTGCCTGTTTTCAAGCAGCAAAAAAGAAATACTGTGGCTTGGGAGTTTTTTGAGGGTTTGCTTCAAAGAAGCCAAAACAAATTTAAGTGAAAACAAAACTTTCATTTGGTGAAAATCTGTTAATTTCAAAAAACCTGGTAACTATAAAAACCATGCAATTTACTTACCAGCTTTTACAAATCTTAAAGTCTTAGACCTGCAGAGTTTCTCATCCCAGTGGCAGAGTTCCCACTTCCCTAGCTTTCCTTCTAGCTGGGTTTGGTTTGGTGTAAGAGTAAGCACCTGTGAATCCAGGCTCTGGATTAAACACAATTGCTTTTCTCTTTTCCTTTTATGCTTTTTTCTTTTTTTTCCCCCCAAGTTCTTATGAGCAGAACATAACATACTAGAAGAAATAAGGAATTACAGTCAGGATGAGAGGAATTAAATTTTCTTTCCATTTGAAATGAAATCTCAATATTCAGCTATAAGGAAAAAGCCATGAAAAGAATCACAGCTTTTTCCACTGCTTTGCACATTGTAGAGTCATTTCAACATTGTAATATAGGTGTCAAACCTTACTAAATCAGCTGTCAAATGCTATCAAACACTTACTTTGCACAGGTGTAAATGATCACATAAAATGCAAAGCACTGATCTGACACCAAAAAGCTCTGTGTACCATTTCTGTCTTCAGCAGTTTTACAGAACTATCTAAAAAAAGTCCATTAGGGAGTTTATTCCTTGTTATTTACACGTTTTGGTCTGTTTTCTTAATTTTAAGGATGTGGTTACCCCCTCTGCTCCAGCTGACACCAAGGAAGAGAACAATTTGCATGGAATAGCTTTGGACTGATCTACAAAGAACAATATTACGTGTCATAGTAGTGCTCCAAATGTTAAGGAATTTTTCCTGCCAAAACCTCTCTTCTGTAAGTGCCCCAGCATCATCAACTGATGGCAGCACAGCTCTGGGAATAAACACTTCCAGCTAATGGCAGGAATTGTCAAGGGAAACATGAAACAGGTATTTCTCCCTGACACAGAATGAAACATATGATTAAAGTCAAATGCCAAATCCTACCGGCACTGGAGCAAATTAAGGTTTATTTTTCATTCCCGTTAATTCTTTCCTCTCTTTTTAGCTAATTCATCTTGTTTCATTAAATGCCAGTGTTTTTTCCTGTTTGGTCACTTTGGTGGATGGGGAAGGACAATTCATTTTAGACATGTGGCTTTGGGTAACAAGATTAAAGCTTCAGGCAAAGCCCAGATCCTAAAGGGGCACCCTGCAGGCTCCCTGTGCCGTGTCCAGCTCTCCAAAGGAAGGGCAGGGTGACCACAAACACCTCCCTGCCCCTCCTGCAGCACAGTCCCAAAGGTGCCCTGGTCCATCCATGTGCTTAATGCAGAGCATTTAAATCAGGCTGTGTTCAGCAAAACTTCTATTAACAACCCTTATGTCAGGGGTGTTGGACTGGAACATTTACTGTGAGGCAGCTGTGCTACAAACCTGACCATAATGAAACCACTTCAGGTAGCAACTCAAAAAGGACCGAGTTTGTCCCCACTGTTTTACTTTGGATTTTCTTGTGAAAAGTAAGTCTGGCCCACTGGGGCTGAGTGAAGCACACAGTGATTAATTGGAGCAGGACTGATCTCGTATCGTTCAATATGAACATGTCACTTCTCTGGCTGGTTCATCTCCATCTTCCCTCTGACCAGCCAGAATTTATTCCAAAATGCTTGCTCTGGTACCAGGAGCAGCAGGTGTATATATACATACACACATATATACACACACACACACACACACACACACACATACAGCAAAACCCATCCTTTTTCCCACAACTAACCCCTCTTAAAGACAAAAAATAATAGATGGTGAAAGGGATGTAGTGATCAGTGAATAAACATTTGAGTGTCTTTTCTGGAAGAGCCGTGAAAGCATTTTCAAACATGCAAGGCTGAATGTGTGTTAAAACAGTTAAACTATCATAAAGCAGTTTTTAAAGTATCACTTATCTTAAGAACATTTCAATGTATGGTGTATGGTGCTGTATTTGCTTTCACAGTTTTGGACTATGTCAACAGAATCATATAACGAAGATGTAGTAAAATCTTACTGCATTTGTAACTGAAACTCAGAAAAATTGAAGTTTTTATTTTTAAAAATGAGCTCCAAAAGGAATTCTTTCCCTTGCCTTAGATGCCCACATCCAAATGTTCATGACAAGGATGCTCTGCTCCAACAGAAGACTTGAACAGGTTCAGGTCTAAAGGCAAGGGTGGGTGCAGCACCCACAAAAGCTGCAGCATTTGTGCTCTGCTGACACTGAACTGGCTCATTTCAATTGATTTCTTTGATGTACAAATATAAAGCTGTAGCAAATCATTATCCATCCATAATACATCATTATAGAAGTACTTTTTTTACTGCCCTTCCATCTCAGCTTCAAATCATCAAAGACACCCTTATTTGCAGACAGAACTAAAGTCAGATTGTTCATTAATAGTGATTTTACAAGTGCTCAAACATTTGCAGAATGTATTAGCAATGATGATAGCACATGGCCTGGCTTAGAAAAACCCCTCTGTGAATTTCTTCCCCTCTCTGTCCCCACCCCAGCAGGGCCAGGGGATGCTGCAGGACCACAGCAGGAAACAGCAGGGGGAAGGTGCAAAGTGTCTCCAGCAGTGCTGCTGCCAAAGTTTCCAGATCCAAGCCCAGGCTGGGAATTGTCCCATGTGTATTTAGGTCTCAGTGCATGCACAGGCACAGGAGGGGTTGTGGAGATGAGCTAAGGCCATAAAGGAAATCTGTAACAATTCAGGTTAGCCCACATTTTGTCATGGTACCAAAAACATTCTGTAAATAAATCTATTTACAGGCCCCTTCCTCACAGGCAGAAATTACTTCAAGCAGCATTCAGGTTTGAATGCACAGCTGTGCATTTCCACAGGAGTGCTCTCACTGTGGGCTGCTTCAAATGGAGATCGGGCACTATTGATCCTCTGAGGTTTATTATTATGGTCTGCATTCCATAGGACTCAGAACACGGCTGCAATCCAGGCACCCACTCCCTTGTCTGCTTTCAGCCAAGACCATGGATGGCTCTGTGGCCACTCCACAGGGCATGCAGACACCTGGACAGGCTCAGGGAGCCAGAGCTGCCAGAGGAGCTGTGGGTGCTGCACCCTGAGCACACCCAGCTGAGGTGCCCACAGCCCCCACGGCAGCAGCAGTGCCTCTCTGCCCCACACACAAGAAAAAACACCCTAAAACCCCGACCCCAGGAGGTGCTGTCCCTCTCTGGGTGCCAGCTGGGGCTGTTCCAGTGAGAAGGAGTGTGGTAGTGAAAGCTGAGGTGGCTTTAACACCTTCCTTCCACACAGGGTGTGCTCATGCCCAGCTGACACCCAAACCTCTCAGCCTCTTGCTTTATCAATACTTAGCAGGAGCTACCTCCTGAGGACTAAAAGCAGTCAGTCTCTCAAGTTTATCCGTCTCCTAAACATGATTTATCAGTATTTTGACACTGAAAACCAATCTGGGATGGGCAAATCAGGAATCAACCACTGCTCAGTGATGCCTTAAGGAGTGTGTACATCAGCCACTGAGGGAAAAGTGCTCAAAAAGCCTTTAAGGAGATGAAAGAAAAGTGCAAAAAATGTTGGTATTTTAAAGACTTAGCTATTAAGTCTTTCTAAACTACATGATACTGTATAACTGAGCAAAGAATTCTCTTCAAAATCTGCATTTCATAGGAGTGCTGCCGGCACTAGGTCAGCCAGACATGCTGCAGTACCACAAGGGCTCTTTCAATTCTTTTTTTCAAATAAGATTTAAAAATAAGGTCCAGCCCTCACTTCAGAAAATCCCACTGGAACTGAAACTAAAATTAATATAAAACCTAAAGGTTTAAGTTCTGCAACGTTTTATTCACACATCAGCATTTCTTAAGAATCAGGAGGACTCACAATTCCTAATGCTCCTGTTTGTTTGTATTATTCAACTTTTGATGGTTTGACCAATGGGAGCATTATTAATGCAGTTACTAGAACAGCTGTTAAAAAAATAACATGGAACAAACTCAGTTTGTACATTGGAAGAATATTCTGGTAAGTTACTTGATCACCTGTAGAATAGAGGGCAATACATTTTCTTGAACTTAACACTGATTAAGTGAAAATATTTCTTTTAGGAACAAAAAAAAAAAAAAATCAGGTGATTCTATTCTGCAGAGTCTGTTTACAAAAGTCTGCCAATGAGAAAAAAAGTGCAGTGCTAAAAATGGAAGGAATTGTGAATTCTGTAGCCCGAAGTAAACATAATCATAGGGAATATATTCTCTGTAGAGATCTCCATTTAAAGGTCTTTTTTTGTTTTTAAATTACAGTGATTTCTATTCAGGGCATGCGTGTGTAAACGTGTACAAAACCAGGAGTTTGTAAGGAAATAAACACCATGCTTTTGACCCAGGAATTAAAATAAAGAGGGAACAGGTGATCACTTAGTTCCACCTGAGCCTTCAGTGTCATGTTTTGAGAAGCTTTCAGTTGCAAAGTTCAGAATCTGGAGCATACAATTATTAGGAAAATGTTTAATACCAACCCACCCTCTTTATTAAGTAATTTCTTCAAGTATTTTTAATAGTGCAAAATACTGTTTTGCATTAGTACAGTTACTATGGGAATTCGGAGTCCAAAAAAAAAACTTAGAAGATTTCCAAAGTCAAACAAAAAACTTTTTAATACTGTATTTTTAGCAAGAACATTTTTAACAAAGAATGTGTACTTTAACTTAATATGGTACAACAGAGAAACCATACTTAAAAGTTTTCATTATCTAACACTCTACTGCATATTCATTTTTCCATCTTGAAAGACCAAAAGCCAAGCTGACTGAGCATTAAAAAAAGCGCAATTATAATCCCCATATCACATCAGCTATTACAGTTTAGCTCACACTTTTGAATTGGTCATCTAATGAAAGGACAGTTTTTACATCGTTCTTTTAAAAAATGTACACACATTTCTTTTTAAAACGTTAATATATATTGAGTATCTGCTTCAGTAAACAAAGCTTAATTTATAACACAATCGAAACAGCTCCATGTTGAACAGTTTCAGTGATAAACTGGACTTGTATGATGTACAGCCAGTGAGGACCATTGTGGCTTAAAATCATTGTGCCATTGCTATTCAGTAATAGCCACCTCCTAAGGAAAAAAAAGTTCTTGTTTGGGGCGGGGTGAGGAAGGGAAATAATTCATGTATGTGCTTAAAAATACTAAAACTCCTTTCTATCTCCAGAGACCTAAAAATGATCTGTTGTGACAGGCTTAGTTTGGTATGGTGAGCTTGTAAAAAGCCTCAGTATTTCTTAAATGCGGCAGTTTTCAATGCACCAACAGTAAATTGCTTGAAATTGTCCTTCAAGTTTCATGCTACAAATTCTGTTCCCCATAAAGTACTGAAGGCATCAAAGGTTGGAAGGGACATTTCTCAGGTACTATATAGTCTTCAAACAGTGGTCATTATACATTTTTCAGCAATAGGTGGTTCCTTCAGTACATAATAGTTGGTTTGATGTATGTTCTGTTTTCTGGAGGGAAACAAAGAAGAAAAATGTCAATTACAGAGTTGAACATTTTATAATGAACTGACACTTAGGTGGTTTCTTCACTTGGTTGTGGATCTTTCTTTCCCCCAAGCCAAAGGAGCGGATCTACAAGTGATATAAATGAAACTGTCCATCACATGGGCACCTAGGAAAAGGAGGCACTGGGTGAACAACACCTGGCCAAGCCCTCAGGAAAGGACAAAGTGCCACCACCACGTGCCCTGCTGTTTGCCAGCAATGGCTCAGGCCAGGCTGCAAACACTCTGACTTGGATTTTCTTCCTTTAAGGCATTTTATTTTTAATCATACACTCCTTTTCTCCCAAAGGCAGCCCATATTGGATTGCTGCATCCCTGGGACAGACCCAGGGACAAGGCACCAGCTTTACCACACACCCTTGTCACTGCACAAAACCTGCCAGGGAACAGGGTGTTAAAACTGCACTGCTTTCAAAAAATGTAAATCAGGATCTGTTCTTGGAAAACTGTTCTTTCATTCAGAAACCACCACATTTCTCTTAAAATTCTATTTCTTTATTTAGAGAACGAAGCAGAAAAGCACTTCATAAAAATATTCCTAGTTATAGTACCTATCAACTGTGATTTTTCACATTAAGCAACTTTAAGCCCAGAGAAAAAAAAAAAAAATTGAAATGCCCACAGAAACTGAAGCTAACAAGAATCCATATTCCTATTCATTATACAATGAATCATGAATCCACCCAGCTAAATCTGCAAGAACTGATCTGGAAGATGATAGCAAAATGATAATATGGAGCAGCATTTTGTATAATGTTGACATCTCTCCCATTACTGTTTTACATATGCCAATACTGAGCACTCCTAAGGAACGAACAAGTATTGACCTGCAAACTGACACTGATCCTTGGAGCAATCTCCAAGTTTGCCACATTTCAATTTCAAAATGCATTTAAGCTATAATATGAGTGATTTATCATTTAGCAGTAGCTGTCAAAGTAACCTCCCAGATAAAACAAAAACATCTGGAACCATAAACAGAGGAGAGCAGTAGCTGAATTTTAATCCAAATCCGACATGTTCACTTCATTAGGAACGGGAAACAGCTAATTAGTAATTGAATGTTTTGTGGTTTTAAGGAGGCTCAGACTCTCCAACCCGAGATGACTTAATACATATTTTGGATGTAAGCACAAATAAAGATCGCAAGACCAGGGACATAATAACTCCAGAGGGACGTTTGGGAGCCTCCAAAGAAAGGACTAAAATTAGTTTCAGGCCATTGGCTGATGAAAATTCTTGTCTTAAACCTAGTGGGGAATTACTAAAGCCTGGGGGGGGGTCAGGAGAAATGCAAGGATTGAGCACTGTGGGGCTTGTTTGTGGTTTGGGGGTTTTTTTCCTTTTTTCTCATGATCGCTGGGAAGCTGCACGTGGCTTCTTCCTAGTGGAGGCTGTTCTTTATATTCTTATTAAATTTTAAGTATTATTTTTTAAATTAAGGTAAGATGAGGACATTGAGGGTACTGTGGGCTGACTAAACTTTAGAACAGGTTTCCATATTTCCTTCCAATCCCCTTTATTTCTCAAGGAAAGTTCAACGGAGTATCTGGAATACCTGCAAGAGAGAAAAAGTAAATGCCACAGCTCAAGCCCAGTGCAGCCACCCGGGAGACATCATTGATCAGTGAACAGAAAGTGCATAGTTAAATATTTCCTTTTTTATAACACCCTCAATTATTCTCTAGAAATTAAAATACATTTTTGTTGCTGTGCAATAAACTGAATTTCATGGCATTAACCACGTCACACAGCAACCAACTCTGAGGAATTAATGTGTTGGGAGCAGCTGTGCCCCCACTTACACAAGAAAGACAATGTGATGTTGTCAAATTAATCTTTTTCTGGAGAATATTCACCATCTCCTCAGTGCAGCTGACTGCAAGCTACAGACCATTTTACAGCACTTTACTGTATTATATAGCAAAGATTTGAATAAATCTGTGTGCAGTAAATGTATTCTTTTATCAGGTTTATCCCTTAATCAAATATTCATTTATGTGGGCTTCGTTCTATTAAAAAACGAAATTATACAAAGGTGAGCAAAAGCATAGATTTACAGTAGTTTAAAGCCTAATCTCATTCTCTAGGGGTAATACTGACAATATAAAACCGGTATAAATTATATTCTATAACACTAAATATGCTCATGAGCCCCCTGTGCATGCTACACTGCTTTGCAGCCTACAGAGCAATGCATGACTGCCTTAATAAGCAAGACATTTAGAAAGGAGATTTTTTTTTCCCCCTTCACAATTTTTAAGACAAGTAAAGATCTCTGAGTTTTTTGGTGAGCCAGAGTCTGTGTTAGTAACTGGAAATTTACCTCAGGATGGTGTTCTCTTCCCTGAGTTGTCAGCCCAGGGTAGGTGCAGCTCTTGCACTCTTTTTAGTTGCAATATCATCATTTGTCTTTTTCTTTCAAGGTTTTAATAGGTGCACAAAGGACAAACCCAAAGGCAATAATCATCACCGCCAAATTTATTCATGTTTCATTTTTTTCCCCAGCCTATTCTGCACCTCTGAATTTTCTGAATCCTTTGTTTGTAAGATGTCTGGTTTAAATCAGGAATTCAGCTTTATTTCCCTAAACTACTTTAAAACAAAACTTCCACGTGTACCCTCCCCAATGTGCCCTGGCAATGCTGGTGTCCTGTCCAGGGAGAGGAGAAACACCCTGGATGCATCTACACCTTGGGATTGCCAGGGCTCTGTGGGACAGTGAGAACTGTGAAGAAGTTCACTGGAGGAAGGAAATGTGGGATCTGCTACATAGTGAGAAAACAGATAAATATGTTGTATCAGTAACTGTAAATTATCTATGTAATTTCTAAGGTATAACTCAGCCCTACAGGCTGCAGAGAACATGGGTAGCAGGGATGAAATAATAAACTGGAAATCCTGCTCTGCCAGCTGAGCTGGAGGAGGATCTGGGAGAGCAGCTGGAATAAGGTGAGGTGGAGCTGAGAGCTGGCTGTGTGGCCAGAGCAGGAGGGAGAGGGCAGCCCTGTGCCAGGCTGTGCCCTCTGGGAGCCTCTGCACAGCTCCTGCTCCAGGGCTGGTGGGATCCAGGAGACTCACAGGATACCACAAGTGTCCAACTGCACAGGAGACGAGCTCTCCACCCTTCCCAGGCTGGGTAAACAGCATCTCAGTTAGATCAGAGCCAAGCTTGGCTTGGAGGAAGCAACACATGGGAAATGCAATGCTGTAACAATAAATTAACTTGCAAAGCTGGGACTAATTAGTTTGAACCAGTGCCTCACCTTGTACAAAAAAAAAAAAAAAATCAGAAAAAACTAGTTTGCTTCTACAAAGGATCACATCCCTCAGAAAAACCCTGTTTCCCTACAGCCTTTGGCAGACAGGAGTGCTGCCTGCCTGGAAGGCAGGTCCCTGCTTGTGGGCAAGGACTCAAGAAATTACCAAAACTCAGCAAAGGATCCCTTCATGATCATGAAAAGAAGGTGGACCTGGGCTGATCATTCAACTGAATGACGGGTAAAAATTATTTCTTTGCCTGCATATTAGTTGTCCAGCAAAGCTTCTCTTTTATCTGCAAATATCCTTCAAACTGAGCAGTGAGAGAGCAGGGCACAGCTCTCTCCAGACCCAGGAAGAACATGGTCAATAAATGCTGGTTCTGTGAGCAGCAGTACAAACAAAGGTTTATTTATTTTATCTCTCACACTTTCCTATGGCCTCTCTCCAGCCCTGCAGAGGTGCCCTCTCTGATATCTAGGGCAGGGCTGGATCTAGGTATCCAGGCTGAGCCCACGGGATCCCTTGGTATTACCAAAATTCACATTCCCTCAGGAGTCCCCTGCAGGGCTGCTCACTCACAGAGCTGCTGTGCTGGAGTTTCTCCCCCACTTATTTTGTCAAACCCTGTCAAGTATTTCCTCATCCATGTTAACAGAGCTAAAAACACTTGTACTAAACCCAGGATTTCTACTCTGTAAGGCCCTGTTCCTGGTGAGCCATGATGGGGTAGCTCTCAGCTGCTTGTGGCCAGTGTGGGCATGGAGTGACAGTCTGGGAACTGCACAGGAGCTTTAAAAGAGCTTTTCTAGGAACTCTGAAATGACACAGCATGAGGTAGCTACCAGGAGTTTTTACTATTATTCACAGCCTCCAGAGCAGGACATGCTCTAGGGAGAGGACACAGCTTGGGCTGGAGGAAGAACAACAGGCCTAAAACTCAGATAAAGCAGCTTGGATTTGAAAACTCACTGGTTAGATCAGAACATCAATAAACTAAAGTTCAGTCTTCTACATGATAAACCCCAAAATACATTCAAAGCTACACCAGTCCTTCATCTTTGATAGTCAGATAAAAATAAAATGTTATACAGGGTAGCCCAAGAGTTTTTGTGCCAAATCTCTGCCAGGCTATGCCACAAACAAAAGCATCAGCAGCAGCCCTGAGTCACCCTCCTGTTGCAGGCACAGTGAATATTTTCACCTCAGGAAAGCCTGCCTGCCTCTGCTGCTGCCTCCTTCCTGAAATTCAGAGTATTTTATTCTTTTGCAAATTGTTGTTATCAAGTATTACTGTAACATCTACTTTTTAAGATTTTAAGCTAACATTGCTTTGCTGATTGTTCCAATATCCCCTAACAATGAAATATTGTAATACAAAAGTTAACTAAGGTATAAACATGCAAAAGGAGAAGTCTCCCTGCGATCATAAAATGATGTTATTTTCTGTTCAGCAGTTCATGTTACTGCTGTTCATGCTAATTAATTAAAGGAGCTGTTGCTGTAATGTGCAAACAGGGAATCTGAGAAACTGAGAGGGCTTTTAGGTCTCCGAGTGAAGTTAAGTCAATCTGGGCACGGGCAATCAAATGTAATGAAATCACTTGTCAGTGCTAAGCTTGCAAAAACTGTGAAGTTTGACTAGGGAGTAAAAGGATTATAATTAGATTTCCAATAGGATAATAACTAAATGGCAGAAAGCAGTAAAGAGAAAATATTACTTTGTTAGCTAATGGTGCTGCTGTTCGGTTTTAGTTTTTATCAGCACACTTGTAGTTGTGCTAATTTAATTTGCTTTTATCAGCAAAAATGCACTACTTGAATGGTACTTGAATGTCATTTGCAAAAATCATTGATCTGAAGGTGCACTTAATGACACCCAGTATGTTTATTTTATGTGGAAGGGAGATTGTCTGATAAAATGGTTGATGCACCGTGGTGCTGGCCCAGGAGTGAGGGGTGGAAGGAGGAGCAGGAGGGTGTCTGAGTGCTCATCACCTGCTCTGCTCCACTGTAACCACCACTGATCTCCTCTGCCAGCTAAAAACCTCCCAGCTCTGAACTACATCTGGGATAGGGAGGATGGAGGCATTAGACTGTTAAGTTTCAAAAAGTTTTAAGTCTCATCTGCAGGAAATTTCTGTTCAATTAATATACAAAGCAGAGGGAAAATGAGTCAACTAAGTGGAAAAGATTTATAATGCAGATCAGAAACGCAGTACATGAACAGCTTGTGTTAATAAAATCATTTTAAGAAATGAGCATAAAATATGATATGACTTAATCACTGTGAAAGGTGGCTGTGCAGTAGTTCTGTAATTTTCCTTTAAACCATCTTAAGGAGATACTGGCAGTGGAACTAATTGAATTTCAAAGGAAAAGCACTGTGTGAATGATAGATTTCTGTCCAGCAGAGCTACTGACAACAGGAAAAGAAAGCTCTGTATTGATGCTGAAGCTTTTTTTCTGAGCAACTGAAAGAGATTTTGGAAGCCTGGAAACAGCTTTGTATTAGGGACACGTGTTTTGCCCCTTCCTCCTCCCAGGACCCGAAAAACAAAGGCAGCAAATGACAGGGGCAGTGAGGGAGTGTGCTTGAATTGTCAGAGCTGCAACAGCAATAGGAGCTGTCAGGGACACTAATGGTTATCAAAGGGAAAGAAAATAAAAAAGTTATTACAATATCAGCATAAATAAAAATGAAAGAGACGGGAACACTTTGAAATCTAAACAAGCTCCACAGAGAGCTCTCCAGAAAGCTTTTTATCAGCTGAGAGTGTTTAGTGACCAAGTGGCTCAGCTCCTCATCCTCCACACGAGCAGGATTACCAGGCCAGGGGGGTCAGCAGGGCAGAAAATGGAAAGGAATGGCTTTGCCATGAGGGATAGGGATAGGGATAGGGCTGCAGCTCCTGCTGCTCAGGCCATGTCCTGCTCTCACTGACCCCAGGGACACTGAACACAGGGAATATCCAGCTCTCCCTCTGGCCACACTTAACAAAAACCTTCTGAACCAAAGCCTCTCGTAACTGAAAGGATGATGTAGTTGGGATCAGATTAAAAGGGAAAAAAAAAATGCCCAACCTGAAATAAAAATTGTAAAAATCAGGAGGCTTTCCTGTGTATTAATAAACTACAGGTAACATAAGAAACTTCTCTTGATTCCTTCAGGCGAGTAAATGGTCGTTAGAAGTGGCTGAGCATCATTTTCCTCACAGTATTTGTAATCATTTTTGGTGTAAATACACATTTATGATTTATATACAAGCGTCATGGTTTTTCTTCAAGTGAAAACTGAAATTACTTTTCTCTTCTTTACCAGAGTCTGCCCGGAAGCACCTTTGACTCTGAGAATTGTTTGGAAGAGCACTGAGCACTCCTTTCAGCAGGTACCATGAACAGATCAGAAATGTAAGGAACATTTTGCTTATCAAATTTAAATACATGTGTCCTAAGCGCTTATCCAATATTTTGATTATTTCTGGCAGCAGCAATTTTCCAATTGCAATATTTAGAGCACAGCTCTCATCATATGTGTACATACATATACACACACATATGCCAGACATATATATCTGCATTACAATTAAGCTATGATTCTCCTTCTCTGTAATACAGAGCATTATGAATCCAAAATCACAAGAAGAGACAGCAGTAAAAACATTTGAAAGCTTTCCTGTAAGGATGACAGATGGACAACAGATGCATACCAGAGGTATGCAAGTCAAACCTTCCCCAGCTGAAGAGAAATGCTCAAGTGAGGTTTGTGTCTCTGAGAGCACTGCAGCCCTTCCCCTGTCTGCACAAACTGCCTTTAGCTACCTCAGCACAGGGGATTTTTGCACAGTACCATTACATGATGCAGGAGAAAGGGTGGCACTACTCTAAGCAGCAGGAGCTCTATGGAATAGGCAGCTGCCTCCAGGCTGCCAGAGCACAGAACTGAATGGTCTGGAATGAACATGGCACAGGACTGAAGGGAGAAAAAACTCTACAGGTTTGATTTGCATCAGAGAATTTCAATGTTCGAACTGCTCAGACCAGATTTTATCACAGGTGACTGTGGATTTTCTGTGTGGCTCAAAGAGGGTTCCAAGAAGAATGGGAATATACCTTGGGATATTCCCTGTGTCTCAACTCCCCAAAGGAAGATTTCACAACTCTTCACATCCCCAGACCTGCAGCCAGAACTCATTTCCTGCTCTTTGGGAAGCACTCAGACCATACCTGGAGGTGCTGCACTTACACAGAGTGCAGGAGAAGTACCACCAGATAGCTGCCCATAACGTGAATGTGGCTTTTCTTTTTCACTTACAGTTCATGCATTTTTGAAAATATCTGCAGTCTTGATAGGCAGGTAAAGACCAGAGGTAAAATATTTCAAATGATAAATCATATGTAAAGACTTTTTTGAACGAAGGGTATATATATACCTTGGTAGATAAATTTCAGTTTTAAAACAAATACCACCTCTAAATCACCTCAGATAAATATCATCTCTACTTAATATCTAATCTTGTGAAGTACTGTTCTTACAAAGGTTTTCAGTATCAAACAGGAAGACAAACTGAAGTTCTGTAATTTACATTTATCCTAAAGCAGCAAAACAGACATAAGCATTATTCATAATTTCACTTAATTTTTAATGCCAAGCACACAGGTGAGGAGCTGTGGTACATACTGCACCTTGCATCGCTGCACTGTCATGTTGGGTTCCATTGTGTTCTATCTCCATATCTGGGATTCCAGCATCTGAAAAATGGGAGACTGAAGATTAATGTATTCCCCTTTGCCACTCTCTCAGACATCTTTAGAAAAATATTTATAGCAAACTAGGGTGCTCTCCAAGTTAACATGGTCTTGCATAAAACATTTGGTCCTCATAGAATTTTCAGTAGTAAATTGTTTCCAAAATGTGCAAACATTACTGGTATCACAGTGAATTATTTTTAACGTGCTTCCCATTTGTCTGACGATCAGATAATAACCAACATGTGGTAATAATATGTCTGCAAAACTCTCTTGGAGAATGAGGGCATCTGACACATGAAAAATAAAAGTTGAAATTAAACTGTGATAATATTAAACTACATTGACTCTTGCATATAGCCAAATACCTCCAAATTATGGAGCTGAAGAATATAGCCAGTGCCAGGCAACAGTTTTGGGGTGTGTGTATCAGTTTGTGTGAGTGCATGTTACAGATAAGAACTGTGCAAACTGCATTTCCAACCTCAGCTCGGGATGTGTGAGCATGTGTTACCACCCAAACCAAAATTACAGCTGTCATATTACGTGAAGTATTTCCAGATCTCTGACAAGAGCTTTCCAAAGAGGATTGTGCTTTTTCTTTTTTTTTTTTTTTTTTCCAAAGTTGAGAAGGAGTCTCATGACACTCACTCTGGACCTGTTTAATTTCATGTTGGTGATCCCTCTGTCTGCACAGTCCTTGGGGTGGGGGCTCCAACACCCCAGGGTGTTACAGGAACAGATGCCACAATCCACCTTGTGCCAACAAGGATTAGCATGAAGGGGATGTGATTTGAATCCATGGCACCTCAAATCCTGGAGAAACATCTGCTTCCCTTATCATACAGCCCTTAGAAATTACAGGAAGGAAAAACCCACACCTGAAAGAGAGCTGTGTGTACAGTTTGAGAGTTTTTCTGTGCAAAAGCCTGTTCTGGACTCACTCAAACAGGGAATAACTGCTCTGCTGCTTTCACAGATCCCTTCAGCTGGAGTGTCAGGATCTGTCACAGAGGTGATGCTTTGCTGGTGACCCTGCAGTAACTAAGCTGAGTGAAAGCAGGGCAACCCTGAAAAGTAGAGTCCTTACAGGAGAGCAATAGCTCAGCAACAAATGTGTAAATGACATATATGTCATGTGTGCATATATAGCCCTAAAAATGTATACATGATTTAAAAAGCAGTATTTTCACACCTTTTTTTTTTTCTTATAAAATTACAAGTGACTGCTATTCTGCAGGGCTTCCTTTACTCAGATCCTGTTCTGAAGGCAAGTGCAGGGCACTGACCTATCAATCTGAAAAGGATCTTTCTTCTCAAACCCTTCTGAGTACATGTTGTATATACCAGAAATGACAAAGTCATCTGTAACTAATAACAGCATCTGTTAAATGAGACAGACTGTCACAGTTAAATTAAAAATACTCAGAATAGCCCTTCACATTTTGTTGTCATAAAATTGTACCTGCAATTAAATTGTGGATTAAGATGCTAATGAGCTACCTGATTTGCATGTGCAATCAGATTAGCATGTAAATATCAGCTTCTTGCAGGCACTAACATATATATGACTACCTGAGTGTGCCTGCAAATCAAACTGCTGCAGTCAGGCCCACACCAGCAGATGTAAGGGTGTCTTAATCAAACTGCTGGAATGTTGGTATCCCTGGATTTGTGGCTTCCAGAACTGCTGGAAGTGTGTGTGAGCAGCAGGTGCTTCCCTGAACTGGCAGCACCCCAGGGAAGTGACCTTACAGCACATCAGGGTTTCAGTTTTTTTCTGAAACTCCTCTCAAGGTGCTGGTTCTGTCCGTGGGATCCAGTCTGGGCATTTGCCTGATCCAGGAGATGTGGTGGAGAAGGTTTTTTTGCTGGCTCTGGCCACTCACTTTCCCCTGTCACTGTCCCCACCCCGGTGTGACTGCAGCTATAAATCCACACCTGGATCCCCCTGGCCACTGCCAGTGCTCCAGTGACACCAGCCAGGCCCTGCTTCCAGGGATGTGCAGGGCTATAAAGCAGCAATGAGAGGAGGCCTCTGAAAGATGCTGCTCCCATACTCACAGAGTTTATATCCCTTGGGTGCCCAGATAAATCACAGTTCCCATCTCCTGCAGAGCACTGCAGTGGCAGGGCACACACACAGCCTTGCCCTGGCTTTAGAGAGCAGTGTGGGCAGCTCTCACAGCTGAGAACTCCAGACAAGCCAAATTCATTATTTTTGCTCAGCACTCAGGCAGTTTTTGCACTCTGCAGTCTCTAGCAGTGCCCAAAGCAGGCAGCACAAATTAACACACCACAGGACACCTGAGTGCAGCACAGACTGAGTGTCACTGATTCCTGAACCTCTGCAGAGACTCCAGGCAGGAATGCAGAGACTAAACCTTAGCTGCAGAACCAGAAATTAATTAAATCTCAGCTAGGTTCAGTCTTCAACATTCAAACCAAAGCTCCAAAGTTTGGCCAGAACCATCTTAAGCACAAAAGGCAAATCCTCCTGGTTGCCAGAACTTAATCACTTTTTAGGATATGAACTGGTTTGCTTTTGTTTCACAAGAATATTTGGGAAGTGTTCAAAACCCAGTCATCTCTGAAAGCTGATACATATTTAACACACTTAATAGGTCCTGAGGCTGAGCAAGCTTCAGCCAAACAGCTTTTAAAATGAAGCTCAGCAGTTCTAAAAATGAATCTGCTGGGAGAGAAGAGTTCAGAGAACCTTATAGGAACCAAATTTCACATTGTCTTAGCTGGCACTGTAACAGATTTCTCTGTAATATATTCAGCATTTCTTGTCATCTCTGTGTAAACTGCTCTGTCTGTTTCTCTAGTTGCAGACTTACTTATTTTTTTTCAAGCACAACACAGAGGACATGGCCTGAAATAGATTTTTCATTATTTCAGGGAAGAATTGTGGGTGTTTATTCTGAAATTTGCTCTTTGCATCATCTTTTTTTTTTTTTTTTTTTTTTTTTTTTTTTTCCTCACTCAATCAAACATCATTTTAAGCTGACTGTGAAAGGCCAACTAAGACATTACCATTTAACATCCTGAGACCGTCACCTGATGTGGCCTGTTTAAGGGCCTGTTCCACTTGTTCTCTTCTCTTGGATTCAAATTCCAAAGCTTCCTGCAATTTTCTCTTTGCCTTCTTCTCTTTCTTCAAGCGTTTTTGAATTGTGGCTGAAATGGAAATACAATGTAAGAATGGTTGTCAGGGCACAATCAATAGATGATGGAGACAGTAAAAAAATAGTTTATGTTCAATATTCAAAAGCGCAGTTCTAGCTCAAGACCCCTATGATAAAACAAAATATTCATGTGGTGGTGACCTCAAAGACAAACAACTCTGAGGGTGCTGATTATTGGCAAAATTCTCCCTTAAGTCAGGAGCCATCAAAGTCTGAATGATCTGAAGATTTTGGTGAGTTAACTGGGATTCAAGAGGGTCACACCGTGCTCTCCTAAGGATCTACGTTTTGTTTCACAGAAATACACAGTACCATCACACTTGGGTGATGCAGCATTTCTGGACATCCACTGCAATTTAACAGCTTCAGTAGGATTCACTGACCCTTCACAACTTGACTGAGAGGTGCCCTTTGGTGCCTCTGAGACCTGGCACTGCAGCCAGTTCCACACACCCAATTTCCATTCAAAAGGCACAGGGAAATAGGACTTGGCACCTACACTTCTGGTGTTATCTAGTTTTATCTTTCTGATTTCATGGATGTAATCTAGAAGTAGCTTTTGGCACATGAAGTGCTGTTCCCTTCCTTCAGATGCAGATCTGAATTTTAAAAGGAATACTAATACTGCCTCCTTTGCAACAGCATAGCGAGAAATTCAGATTTACCAATTTAATTGCCTATTATTATCAAAAGCTTCTAAACAGTCATGGTTTTGTCTAGAAGGCCCCATTTGGGGTGTGCTTCTGCACCTCAATCTCTTGATTCAGAAAAAAAAATCTAGGATTATTTGCTTCAGATCTTGCACTAGGGCTGACAATTTCTATTTTGTTGTGCTGAAGCTTTCTACAAGACAAACTGAGCAGCACTGAAGCTACAAAAAAAGTGGGCTATGGAAGAAAAGACAAAAAACACCTAAATACCCAAATTAAAGCCGTATCTTTCTCACAGTAAGACTGATTATTCTCAATGCTTGGAGGATAACAGCAGAAACAAAAAGAAATTAAAGCTGTCAAATGAAGAAATTGGGCTGGGAATACCTGGGCAGAGTGATGCTAATGCACCTGAAAGCCATGGAACTGCCCCAGCTTCCCTCCTCAGAGCCTGCCAAAACTCTCTGGGGCCAGTTGCCCTACAGGTAATAAGCCTTCAGCTGCTGTTCTTTCTGCTTACAGAAACATGTGCTTCACTCTGGTTTTATGAAATTTAAGTCTTTCATTACCAGTGCAGGTCCACTGCTGCATTATACTGGAGTACGAATGTCAGTTAACTCCAAGCCCACGACAGCTCCAGCTGGAAATGCCAAAGGGTAATGCCATTCATATATACCTAAACTCCATTTTTCACTCACTCACCTCTGCTTTGCAGCTCAGCTGTGAGTTGTCTTTCCAAGCTCTCTCGTAGTTCTCGCTCTCTACAAAGCTCCATCTTTAACTCTTTCTTTTCCTGCTGTATCTGCTTTTCCTGAACTCTTGCATTGTCCACAGCCACTTTCAGCAGGCCCTAAAACACACACAAAAGCAAGATCTTAAAACACCATTTTCTTTCAGCAGTGACTAAATACATCCACTTGTTTCTTTTACACCCTCTAGGAAAACAGAAAGATTAGAAGCAATAACTTACAGACCTGGAGCACAACTGGGCATTAGAAGTAGCTAATGTTGGAGTTACATATGAGGAATTTGGTGGCATGGAATTACTCAGTACAGCTTTGGCTAATTTGGTTACACACACAGTGCCATGTCTCTGCTCACCTCAATAACTGCAGAGAGAAGCACTGCAGGAATAATGAGAATGATGAATTTCAATATGACCATTATTCCAATTATTAATCATTATTATACCAAATATACAATGTATGAAGCCCTTCCATGACTGGTGATGCCAGGGAGAGAGGAAACCTAAACACGACATTAAATAAACGAGATGAGAAAATGCAAATACAAAACCTTTTTAAGAGTGCAAAAAGAAACACATGTTATCTACCATGACATAACCTGGCCCTGTAGAGAAGAATTTACCTGAATGTTGGTTAATAGTGTTTCTACTGATGAAAGGCCATCAGCAAAAAGAAATGGCGCCGGAAATCCAGGAGGCAAGGCCTGTCCAGCCAGTTGGACTTTATCTAAGGTTGGTTTCATTATTGGAATGGCAATTTGGACCTCTTCTGTAAAGATAAGTTTAAAAGCGACATCAGAAAGCATTGGAAGTATAGGTGACTAATCTCTAGAAACTAGCATTTTGTTTATCTGTAAGTCAAAATACAAGTGTGTTAGTAAAATCAACATTGTTTCAGTCTTTGGGCAGCTGGGACTGTTGCCAAGGCAAGTTGACAAAATAGTACAGAACAATAATCAATACACTGAGACTATAACACAGCTGTAATGGAGTACAGACTATTATATCTCAAATTTTACAGAATTATACCACAGAATTATAACAGTATTACGCAGTTCATTAAACCTGAATGATCTGTCTTCATTCTATCATGTTTGCCATTCTGTGATGTGTGGTTTTTTTGCTGCTATAACCTTGGCAAAATTCTAATCAAGGAATGTATCACATCTCTTTACTCCTTTACCTTTCTCCTTCCCGTGCTCAGCAGTAAATAATCTCCACTGAGTCATCCATCCCCTCTGCCAGCACTGCACAGAACTAGAGCATCTCCTACAGAGAGCAAACTGAGGCCTGGCAGCTTCCCCTTCACTCCTTCTTTCAAATACAAAGTATAGATCAAACTCTGCACAGACAGCAGAAATGTGTATACAGAAAGAAACAATGTTAGAAACCGTTTTTTTCCAAGAATCCCTTCAATTTGGTGAGGGATCAGGACTATCACCAATGAACTCCCATTTTTGAATAGAATCATTAAAGGAACTTTTTGGACAGTAGATGTAGCTCCTTCTCTCAGATCCCTGTGAGTACTCTTCCCACATATTCATTTAATTGCTGAAAATTACACAATTAAAATCTAGCTGTCTCTGAAGCCAAACTCTGTACAATTCTTTCACTCTGAAATGCTAAAAAAAGACTTCTGTGCAATATTCTAGTATATATATATATATATATAAAAATAATGATCCTGTGCTTGCAGAAATCATGCTGTCTGCCGAGCACCTGCCTTTTGGTGAAGCCTGTGATCCCTGCCTTGGCCATGAGCTCCTGATGCCAGTGCTCACTCAGAGCAGCTGCACAGCCAGCCCCGAGAATTTCATCTGTCAAGGGCTTTGGTCATATTAAAGCCTGAATTTACAACTGGACCACACCGTATTCAAAAGGTGTCCTTCTCTCGCTCCTGTTTTTAACGAATAAACAACTTAAAAAGAATCTGACAACTAATTAACCCAGGGTGTCTCCACTGCAGCACTATTTTCTGGTGTAGCATACTCTAGGAGCATCCATCAAGGTGCACTTTTTGCATCTACCTGACAACAAACCCGGAGCATTAGAAGTGTTCAAGTATTCTTTGAAATCTCTGGTTTGGGAGTATTTTGTCTTTGCTCTGTGAGTTCATTAAACAGAATATCTTCCTAGTGATTTTTCAGGACTAATAACAAAAGCCAGTAACCTCTACATATCCTCAGAGAAAGCATCTTAAATGGAATTTAAGTGATCCCTTTTAAAAATCCCAACTCGGGTAACAAATTCCAACCAAGAAGTTTATGCTGATTCAGACACACCATTTCTCATATTTAAATATATCAGTGGCAGAGTTTTTAAAATAACCTGATTAGTTGTCGCACATGATGCCACACAGAAATAACAGCAAAGCCAGAAAGTCACTAAAGACTAAACAAAAGTGGCATTTGAAAAAGAAAGCAATACATGAAGTATGCATAACAAAACTGGAGCTGCTCTAACACCTCTAGAAATCTCTGCTATTTGGAGATGAAAGTAATAACATTAAATTGGCCGAAAGGAAAATTACTATTGACTGTGAAGACAGGTTGCATGGTCTATGGTTTGTAATGCTACTGTACAGCAGATTGAAGTTTCAAAATAGTATTACTCTTCTTTAAAGAGATAGACACAGCTAAATTAGGTGCTGCTTGCTGCAGTGAGGATCAAATGCAAAAAGAATCATATTTCATCAGACCTAGTCAACACCAGGAAAATAAATAGAAATATAAGAGGTATGCAGGCAATGATTCATTTTGATAATCTGGCCCAAGAGAGACACACAGAGACAGCACACAGATCTAAGCTTCTACTAAAAGACAAATAGGACACAGAGGGTGGGAATTGGGATGACAGTGTAGCAGAGGTCACATCGATTTTCAGCAGCAGTTTTCACACAGATGAGATAACCCTGGACTCTATTTGGCCCATTGTTCATATCCTACCTGTCCCAGAAGCAATAAATTTCCAAGTCCCAGAAAAAGGGCAGTAAAGAAGAAGGATTCTACTTATGACTTCTTATGATTAAGTTTTTGTGCTAACCAAACATGCTTTGC
The DNA here is from genome assembly GCA_013401135.1 of Cettia cetti. Classification (NCBI taxonomy): domain Eukaryota; kingdom Metazoa; phylum Chordata; class Aves; order Passeriformes; family Sylviidae; genus Cettia; species Cettia cetti. Next base: position 37,218 of record VZUI01090438.1, read on the forward strand.
AGACCAAGGTCACATTGCATGTTAAAGTCTGTAATAGCTGAAAGTAGAAGCAGCATATTATGTTTTAGCGTATATGGGTGGAAACTGTCAAACCATTCATCATTTTTTTTTTTTCTGATTGAAATCACACTCTGCAAAGATGAATGATAAATGCATTAGAAATCTATTTCAATCTTGTAATAGGTCTTCACATCTGAACGGTGTCTACATCTTGCCCATGCTCTGAATAAGTGCACAGTTAGGCAGAAATTTATTAGCTAGACTCAAGGAATCGTAATTGGTAAAGCAATTAAAAATGGCATATGCTGGAAGCATTTCTTGGGGACTATATCAAATGCATCTCTTTAATGGAAAAAAATAATGTTGATTTAAGGATTTTGATTTCAAACACCACTAAAAATATAAATGCTAAAAGCTGCACTCACATATACAATACAACAGAATAAGCAGGAAATAAAGCCAAGACAGCTATAGTCTGACCAAGGACACAAACAACTTTCTGATTATTGAAGCAAAGTGGGAACTACTTTTATCGAGCATGTTTGTTAAACCTGCCATGCTTTATAAAAGCATTCAGGAATCCATTTAGAGTGCAGTCTTTTTATTTTAATTTCTAGCTGACATCCAGATGAATAGATGAAAGTAAGAATTATACTGCAGAGCAAAGAAATACACAGTAAACACTAACAGTGAATGGAGTATCATCCTGGGAAAGCACACAGAAATCTGCTAGGAGGTTTCTTGCTCTTAATTCAATATGCTTAAGTATTTCATCTTCTGTCTTCTGCCTAAATTGCAGGAACAGGGATTGGCAAATGAAGCATCAACCTCCAGACTGAACACAGCGCTGGGAACGTGGGGAACGTGAATTGCTCCCTGCACAGCCCAAACCAACAGGCACTTTTATTTGCCAGCTGGTTTATTTTCTTTCAGAAGGCATATTTTTAAACCCATCAGTCACAGCCCTGATCCACTTGACATGCCACACCCCTCTCAAAACAAGGGAGAAATATTAAAGGTACAATTTACACTGGTTAGACCACCAAGTTATTTCTTTTCATGCACTTAAAAACTTTATCTACCTGGAGCTGTATGAGCACTATTCACCTCCAACAGTTCATAGAATATAATACATGCATTAAATAAATACATGGTATATGGAGGAGAGAAATAATTTATACAGGATTTATAGTCATTAACCTGTTAGTTACTAACCAAGACACTGGATCTCAGAAACCTTTCAGGCAGGAATAAGAAGATGGTTTTGGACACAGATGACAGCTGGGTCACTCCTTTTCCCTGCCTGTGGCATAAAATTCCGAAAACCAAGGACTGAAATGGTTTATTACAATTATAATTCTTTGAGTTTCATACCTGAATGATGGGGATTACATTTAATGGCCCATAGTTACAGAACAGCCTGGATACTCTATAGGACCTCTTTGCCTTTTAATAAAATAAAGCAGAGAATCGGCAACATCAGCTGGGTTGTCTGTGTGACTCATTTCTAAAAGTAAAATATGTATTTGAAATACCATTATTTGCCCAAAGACCTGACAGAATCATCCAAACTGATGCATCTTCATGGTGGCAAGAGGTCCCCTAACTTCCAGCTCCATATCTACTTCACAACACAGATAGGTGGTGTCCAAACATGGGTACTTTAATACAATTAGGGCTAAAATTCAAATTTTTGACTCTTTCAGAAAATCAGTTTTCTGAAAGAGACTTCTTATTTTAAATCTTGGCAACTTCTGTATTGCTTAACTAGAAGCCAGGTTGTTTTTTTTTCTTCTTTTACAGGAAAACAAGTATGAAAATCTGTAATTTGAAGCATTGTTTATTTCAAGTTTATTTCTAATTTCAGAAGGACAGGGTTACCTGTCTTCCATGTCTTTATTAATAACTTCCAAAATCCTCCATAACCCTCTGACTATCTTTTTTCCCCCCTCATTCAATGCTGCTCTGCCAGGAGCTGAGGCTCCTGATTATCAGTGAGAAAAGAGATGCCTCCTGTAAACCAGGCACCAGTTAGAAATTTAATGCTTTAACCTTATGATTCAGGTGCCAAATTTAAAGTCACTGCTGTTTTTCTTAATTACAGCCCCTGAATGAACAGGGTCAATGAATGCAATTGAGGAGTAGCTGATTAATCTAGTGCAGTACCTTTAAATCAGATTTCATTTCATTTTCTAGTGACTGATACAAGTGTTGTTCACTACTGAGCTTTGCCAGGAAAAAAACTTCATCCCTTTGAGAACAGTACCTAACAATTAAACATATATTTCCTATACATTTCCATGCTTCCTTAAAAGCTGCTAGAATCAACCATAGTACAGTACCATCAACTATTCTCCACTTATCTGTACTCTGAAATCACTCAATGTTGTCCTGAGCAAGTGTTTAATAAAACTTTAACTGTTTTCAACACAGCAGGAAAACGCAGGCCATTGAACCATGGAATTGCTGAGGTTGGGAAAGAGCTGTAAGATAATGATGGAGCACAGCTGATCCCCCAGCGCTGCCAAGGCCAGCACTGACCATGTCCCCAGGGGCCACATGCACGTGGCCTTTGAATCCTCCAGGGATGGGGAGCCCTGGTCAGCTGTGCCAGGCCTCCACAGCCCTTTCCACAAAGGAATTTTTCCCAGTATCCAACCTGAGTCTCCTCTCAGATCAAGGCTGTCCGCTCCTGTCAGGGAGTTGTGCAGAGCCACAGGGTCCCCCCTGAGCCTCCTTTTCTCCAGGCTGAGCCCCTTTCCCAGCTCCCTCAGCCTCTCCTGGGGCTCCAGCCCCTTCCCAGCTCCATTCCCTGCCCTGGACACGCTCCAGCCCCTCAATGTCCCTCTTGTCATGAGGGTCCCAGAGCTGCCCCCAGCACTGGAGGTGCCCCAGCAGTGCCAGCACAGGGGCAGCACTGCCCTGATCCCCCTGGACACCATTCCTGATCCAAGCCAGGTGCCACTGGCCTCTTGCCCACCTGGGCACCCCTGGGTTGTGTCCAGCCCTTGTCACCTGCGCCCCCAGGGCCTTTCCCAGCTCCCCAGCCCCTCTGCCCCAGCTTGGAGCTTTCCATGGGGTTGTTGTGACCCCAAGGCAGGACCTGGCACATGTGAACCCCCCACAATTTCCCTCAGCCCATGGATCCAGTCTGTGCAGACTCCCCTGCAGAGCTTCCCACCTCCAGCGTCAACACTTCCCAACTCAGCATCATCTGCAAAGCTGAGCCCTACATCTGGATCATTGGTGAAGATCTTTGAGCTCTGTTGTGTTTCCTAAATTTTGAGCCTGTGTTGTGCGGGGGTTGCCAGCCTGACCCCACAAATTATCTGCTGTTGTGTTTTTGTCAGTGGTAATGAATCATTCTTATGCAGTTGTTAATTTTTTTAATTGTTTGAATATTACCCTTGATTTTTTTGTTTGTGGAGATAATGTGTTTTGTAGAATAGACAAAGACCTCGATTTATCAAGCAGGTCAAAACTTTTTATTATATTTATTCAATTGTCAAATACCTTCAATATTGTAGAAAGTGAATTTTACAGTATTTCATTTGGGGTGTATATAGAGGACTGTTGAACTGCTTTTGTAATGTAAATCACACCAAAGTGATACTTCTTAAGAATTTCAGAATACTTAGTTGTCTTTTAATGAAATTTAGCATCTTAAAAGGGGAGACTTTACATAAAATGCCAGATAGGTCCTTAGGGAATACCAGGAGATTTTATGTGGAACACGTGGGAAGTACCAAAATGTGACATTTTAGGGTTTGGAACTGACTGTGGATTTTTAATTTCCCTTATGCTTGTTGGGAGTTACAGCATAAATGACAGAACCATAGAATGGGTTGGGTTGGAAGGGACTTTACTGGAAGGTGTTTTTTCACCCTTCTGAGGTGACATTCCTGAGTAAATACTGTATACACTTCTGGTAATCACATTTTCTGTGTAAATACCTTTGGGACAGTAGCAAGTTCGTATTGATATTTGTGTGACTATCTGTGTATGGTTTTGTGATTGGAAATGTTCATTGGAAGATTATCGCCACTCTGCAGATAAATTCAGCTTTTTCAAACCAGCTTTATAAGCATAGGACTTAAAACATCTACTCTGGATACGTTCACAACGTGTATACCACAGGGTGTTCACAATTCTTTGCTTTAAACCATCAGAACACCTTGATAAAAAGGAATTGAATCCCAAATGCAGTGGTGGCCCCCTGACTGCAGCCCTTGTCAGATGAGATGGAGCTGGTGAGCAGCACACCCCGTGCTGCAGGGGCAGTGGGCAGTGGAGCTGAAGCCTCCCCTCTTTTGTTTTTCAGGTTTGCGATATTCAGACCCACAGCGGGTTGCCAGCCCCCGCTCCGCGTGCCGGCCCCATGCACTATTCTGGTGACCTCAAAGCCACCACTGACCCACACTGGAGCTGGCCTGGGGGTAAGGTACTGTGCCACCAACACCTCCTTTTTAGTGTCTTACACTGTTGCCTCATTTGCTAAACATTTTAGGATTCCTACTCCTCTATTTGAACCTATGGGACTTAAGTAGCTCAGACATTAGAAAAACCTGGAGAATTGTCAAAGCGTGGGACTTACCTTGCCCTCGTGTTGCTCCTCTGGTGGCTGTGGTATCACCAGCATAGTGCATGTGAGGCATCACATGGATTGGGAGCTGGCAATCCACGGTGAATCTGGACATCACACACCTGAAAACAGCCAAGCCAGGTAAGTTTAACACTGGGAGTGTGCCGACTTTTCCTTTAAAGCTTGCTCACTCAGGAGGATTCAGCATCTATTTGTGGAGGTTCTCTGTTTTGTTTTCTCAGTTTATTTTAAGGGACCAGATAATAACATGTAGTGCTTCTGGTGGGTGAGTCAGAGCTGGAAGACGCTTTGATATTCCATTGACAGAAAGGAAGCAAGCATTCCCTGTTCCCCTGAGCTATCCTCAGGAAAAGCAGCAGGGAATTTAGTATTGATAGGTTAGCAGTGATTAGCATCTTAGACTGCAGAGTATTTTAATGAGCTGTTCTAAAAACCAATAATATTTTAGAGCATGACAAAGATTACTTGTCCTGTTATGTTGTTTTTATCTTACCTAAATCTGTTTAAGAGGTGGATGGAAGCCATGAGATGTACTTCAGATAAGACAGGGCTTTAAGCAAAAGCAGTTGCCCATTCGGTGTTTTGTTGTATTTGAAACAAAAAAACAACATCTTACAGATAACAGTCTCTATTGATATAATTTTCTCGGCCCAGATGATACTTTCCAAATTTTGCTATATTACACATTTGCTTTTTTAGAAAGGTGATCTTAGAGGCTCTGAATACACAAACTTCCTAATTGGTTTCCATTTTTTAAGCTTAAATTGTAAAGACTTGAATTTTTTGTAGAATACACAGGATGGTTAATGATGTAGAAGTAACCAGAAATGTTTAAAATACTGTTCTAAGTTTGGCCCTCTAAAACAGGACTCCCTGTTTTTAAAGGATATTGAAGATTTGAGGGCTTTACAGGCAATATTAAAACACAGTATGTGAGTGTACATGCTATATTTTCATGTGTTGGGGTTCTCTTGCTGAAAATATTCTTACATTCTCTTGCTGAAAAATATTCCCCATTTTTTCCTTCATGTAATGTTTATTGCATTGCAGTTGATGTCCCACTAACTGTCTAAAAACTGTAGAACTTTTTCTTATGTTTTTGCACCAGCCTCATGGAGATGCACAGTCACTGTCAGATAATATTAGTTAAATAGTTGGAAACTTTTCCAGAAAGAAAACTTCCTATCGCATGTGTGGTAACTCCCCTGTTCAGCAGAAAGTTGCTGTTGTTGAGTAACTTCCAAGGACAGAAATAATTATTTCTGTTAAACTGGTAACATGTTATGTTTATAAAATATATGAATTTAGAAGAAATTGCTGTTGCTTGAGTTGCAGATTTGAAAATAACTTTATCACCTCCAAATTCTAAATTGGCAGGGTTTGGTAAGCTTTGAAATACTCTTTTTGGTGATCATAGAGGTGAGTATATAATCCCTCCTGGTACTGGAAATTACCTCCAGTCATTCCAACACTCACAGATACAGTGGGAATGGTCATTGTATTAAATTAAACTTTTATTTATCATTTTCCAGAACATGCATAAGAAACTTTTATAAACATTAAAAGCTTTGCAGGGAAGAAAAAAAAAAAAAGTCTGTAATAAATTCATGATTAGTAAATGTGTGGAAATAGTTATTCCAAGATAAGGGAATGTCAACATCTCGGCCTTTCTCTCTTCTGACAACCCCATTCTGGCAGCATAAAAATGTCAATTAGCAGGTGCAGCAACACTCCCACAGTGGATATAAAGAGGTTTAATGACCTGGCGTTGGGAAAGTCGAGTGTCAGAGGAATTTTGCAGGTTTTCTGTGGTGGCTCTCTCAGTGTTTGTGCTCTAACTGTTCCCAGTGGCCTGCCAGGTCACACAAACATCAGGCAGCACATGTCAGAATCTCACTCATTGAGGTGTTGATGTTCCTGGCATTGACTTCAGTAGAAACTTAGTTTTTTTAATTAAAAAAGCAGAAACTCTCCTCCTGAGGATTTTTTTTTTTTTTTTTTACCTGATCCATGTTTGATATATTTTCAGCAGTGGAATTAAACCATTAATTACCAAAAAAGACCCCAAAGCTGCCAAACAGCTAAACCAGCATTTTTTAAATGTTTCCCATAGATGTTTCAGGTTATAGAGCCTGGTGCTGATAACAAGGTTGTGGGATCAATCCCCATATGGATCATTCACTTAAGAGCTGGACTTTGATGATCCTTGTGGGTCCCTTCCAAGTCAGAATATTAATTTTCATTAAAGTGTAGATTTCACAGAAGTTCTAAAATGAAACCGAATATTTACTTGTACTTACCTACATTTTATCCAGTTTTGTCCTCAGTAACTTCTGCACTCACCTGGTGCAGTCCAAGATTTGTGAGTGGAAATGAGGTTTCCCAGTGCTGTGAACTGGGTATCTGTCCATGGAATCCTGTCCATGAGTGGGAAGAGCTTAGTTTGGGATTGCTGGGGTGGATTCCCACTCCCCTGCTGCTGGAGAGGCACCTTTTCCTTCCCACCTCTTGTGACTGCTCTAAGCTTTAAAGGCTTAAAGAGACTCCAGCCCAGTGCTCCAGGGGGTCAAAGCAACTCGTGGGAGCAGCCCTGGGAGCAGGAGACTGGGAGGGAATTGGGGAGCACTGCAGCCATCCCAGGTAAGCCAGCTTTTCCCAGGATCAGAGCCTTGGCATCCCTGTGGTGTCAGGAAGCACTGCTGTCTTTCAGTGTTCATTTGAAGGAGTTTTTCTTTGCTTAGTGCACACATATTTTAATGTTACATGTGCAGTAAGATGCTGTTTCCCTGGAAGGTATTTCATTCAAGATTTTTTCTACATTTTGTGGGATTTTCCTCTATTTAGAGAACTTCAGTGGGTGTTCAGCACTGCACAGGTTTGTGTTGGCCATCTGCACAGGAGCTAAATTTATCCTCAGAGAGAAGTGTGTCAGTACATGCATCAGAGAGATGCTGAGTTCAGTGCCCTCTGTGCTGGCAATTTGAGGTGTATCTATCGTTACCTCTCTGAATGCCCTTTTTACCAAATACATTGATTTTAATAGTTTGGATGTATTTTTTTTTTCTTAGAAATTAAATGAACTTTTTGAATGTATAAAGCAAATAATCAGCAAATGAGTTGTGTATAGAAAGAGTCAATCTCTCATAGTAGTATTTGGATTTATTGTCACTGCATCTTTTAGTCAGCTGTATATCATTCATTAATCTTCATTGATTTGTATGTTTTCAAGTGATAAAGTAAATAAAATCGTTTCTTTTAGGGGGAAGATACAGACAGATTTTTGGTTCACACTTCTTTAGCTGGGAATATACTTCAAGTCATCACACTCCACAAGAGTTTTAGCCACTAAATTTTAGTCACTGTGCCTCAGAGTGAAACTTTTGAGAACTCTTAGACTGTAACAGGCAATTCTGTTTTCATTTTTAACACTTTCGTATAGATGTTTAATTTTAATTGGTAAATTTTTGCTGTTGAAGTAATTATTTCAGCCATAACCAGTTACCTCATTCCCTTTGATGACAAGCTCCCTCTTGCAATAAAATACTGAACTTCTGGAATCTCTTTTAAGTTTCTTGAGATGAACTGCTTTTAAAGGCCACTTAGGAATACAGACCTTTCCTCTGCATGGGGAGAATAGTGGAGAAAATCATGCTACTGATTACTTTGACTTCTAAAACTGTGTTTGAACCTCATAATTATTCTCTTCTCCTTGCAGTGGATGATGTTGGAGAGAAATTGGACCATATAGGAAGCACTCCCTTGAAGATCAGTACTGAGGTGGCAAATGATGATGTTGCTAAAGATGATGGCTTTGGTTCAGAAGTTATCAAAGTCTACATATTTAAAGCTGAAGCTGAAGATGATGTTGAAATAGGTACCTTGAAATCCTATTTATTCTTTCAGTATTGTGAAGTGTTTCAGGGGCTTTCTGTTTGTTCTTCATTCCCTGCAAATCAGTGACTGGAGTGTTTTGTAAAACGTGACATTTGTGGAGATGCAGCAAATGCTGGGTGTGGATTAGTCTCAAGTTCTTTTTTGATTAGCAGAGCTATTTTCAGACAGCCAAAGCCCAAATGTAGAAGTAGCTGTGTGTGCAGCTGTTTTTTCAGCTGCTGCTTTTCTCTGACTTTACAAGACACAAGTGTGTCAGCACAGCAGAGTCTCTGGAGTGGTCCCTTTTGTTGGTGGGAGCCTGTGGTGGCCTTTGCAGAGAGAGGGGAGGATTTCTGGGGCTGCAGGTGAACAGGGGACTCAGAATTCTTTGCAGTTCCCTTTCTGATAGACCAGCGCTCCCCATGCTCTGGGGCAGTGCACAAATCACCTGTCTGTTCCTGAAAAAGCAGAATCCCCCTCTTGGTTGTTCTTGGAGCTGAAACCTCTGGATCATTCCCAGGCTTTGTTCCCAAAATACAGTTTTTTACTGTTATGTTCCCGTGGGGATGGCCATCAGTCTCCAGGGACAGAAGGGACAGACTGCTTGTGCAGCAGCAGGGAGAGCCAAAATCTCTGATGGCTGAGAAGTAATTCCCAGCTGGTGGTCCCAGCAAGTCAGTAAAATACTTGGATCTGAAATTAATCTTACCAGTGGCTTTGTTCACATTGACTTAATGTGTGTAACTTCTTTCTTTTCAAGGTGGGACAGAAATTGTCACCGAGAGTGACTTCCACAATGGCCATTCTGTAGCTGGAGTCATTGAACAAGGAGGTGTTGGGAGAATGCAGCGAGAAAAAATGGTTTACATGGCTGTTAAGGACTCTTCTCAGGAAGATGAAGATATTAGTAAGCATAATAAGAAACGTTTTTGTTTCTCATGCTGTTTTGTACACCCATATAACCATCATTTTCAAGGACATTTTTAATTTTTTTCTGAAAGATTCTTCAGCCTGGAATAGTAGAAAATTAAGCTCATCTTCCCTAAAAATAAAAAGCAGGCCATAATTATTTTAAAGTGATGTGGATAGTGCACTTTGTGCATTCTGTGTGCAATCATTTCATTATTTATATTAAATTTAACATGTCCATGGATGAAATTAATAAGGTTAGTCAAACTTCTTACTTTTCTATTTTCCTGCTGTGAATTAAGCAGTTTTCTGACAAAGTGGCAACTGTTATCAATTGCAAGTTCCTGTGTTTCTGTGTTGGAAATTTTGTGGGCATTTGTTTTGGACTAGTACTTATTGATACATGTTTTCTCTTTTTAAGGAATATCTGAATAACCAGTGATTCCCTAAATGCCAAAGGAAGAAAATTAATTTATAATGAGTATCAATCAGAGAGAGAGAGCAGATTAAATTAAGGAAAAGTTAGGACAGGCAGAACAAAATTAAAGATTAATTCTCCTCCCTTCATCCAGGCTGTGCTGAAATAGCAGATGAAGTTTATATGGAAGTTATTGTAGGGGAAGAAGAAGCCACATCCCTTCCAGACACCCAGCTTGAGGACTCTGGCGTGAATAAAACCTTTGTCCCTGTTGCTTGGGCTGCTGCTTACGGTAGGAACCTGTGCTGCTTTCTTGAAAACCCTGCCATTATTTCCTCTCTCTTCCAGCTGCCAGCATCTCTGGGATGACATCATCTTGTTCTTGGGGTTTGGAAACAGCTCCTGATCTGTGCCATCCTGTGATTGCTGTGTGTTGAGTTTCATGGTTTAGAAAGGAAAGCTTGTTAGGAGAAGTTTGATTTTGTTTCAGATCCCAACTCAGATGTACAGAGTACGTGGGGTTTGATGCCTAATGTTCAAGATCTTAAACAACAAGTACAGCTTTAAGTATTTTACATTAATAGGAGGAAGGGGGAAAGACTGTAAAAAGGGAATAGAAGGAATAAATGTGTAAATACGTTCCTAATCATTTCAGTTTATATACATGTTTTAAGCCTGTTAGTCCTTCAGGTGAGAAACAGAAAGGTGATTTGTCTTAGGATCTATTGTAAATCTGTCTATTCTTTTGTATAATTTCCTTGGATTTTGGTGTGTTAAATGTTTGTTAAGAGGGTACCAAGTTACCCATTAGTCTCTGTTATAATTAATTAAGCAAGTTAGTGAAAATTCATTGGTGTGGTAATGAGAGCCCAACAGTTGGGCTGGTGAGGTGCTTCAGAACCACAGAGCTTTGGCACATAGCAGCAAATGCTTCCAAGTGCAAAATGAGGAGTGTGCTCCTGAGGTATTCCTTGTGCATCTCCAAAACTCCATTGTGCTGAGAGGCTGATTAGGGCCAGACCTCTTATCTGCCTGCTTCTACTCCAGAGAGATAACGTGCTTCCATCTCAGGAGCAAAGTGAGCATTTCAGATGACGTCTGCATTGCTATCTTGAGGGGATAGATGAAGTTAAAAGTTTGCAGAAACAAGCATATTAATAATGGAAAGCAGGAGAGCCAGCAGGCTAAGCATGCAAACACAGATGGGGTGGATATTAACTCCTCCCAGGGATGGGATTTTTTCTCCTGAGGCTCATGATTACACAACACCAAACTGCACATCTCCAGTTAGATGCTGTTAGCATGTTACTTATTAGCTAAGTTAGTTTTCTCTTATTGTCAGGTTTTCAAAAGCAGCATTTTTAAAAAGAATATGATTTTATAATGACTAAAATACCATTTTCTGCAGGAGATGAAAGAAGGCTTCCCCGAAGATACGAAGATGGTCAAGCGGCAGGTGAGAACTTTTAACAGCATTAAAACTGAAACTGTCTTTGAAAAAATAGACATTTCTGTGTCAGTGCTCCTCATCAGAGATGCAAAGAACGAGCCATAAATTAAATATTGAAGGACTCCACAGTCTTTCTCTACTGTTTTGAATGAAAATAGTTCTAGATGTCTGTAGGCCTTTGGAGGGGGGGAGAGGTTGGGAGGCACTGCCAAGTTTTTTAGTGGTTTTGCAGATAGTAAAGAGATAATTCAGTTGCTAAGAAGTAAAAACAAGTTAAATAAAAATCAAGGAATATATTTGGAAATTAATCAGTGTTTAAACAATCATACCCTTGACTTTTGCCAGGAAAGATAGGTAGTGGTTCCTATTAGCACACTTCTTTTTAATGTATGTTGGTGGTAGAGGAATGGGCAATGCTTGTTTATAAAAAGTAGATAATGCTGCTGTGCAATTCCAGTCATCAGTCCCAAAGAAACAAGTTGTTTAAGGTTTTTTATGGTGTCTAATTTTTGTTTCTAGGAAATAACTTGGATACACGATTAGAAAACAAAAACGGTAATGCAACACAGTACCTGCAGATTTGTGATAGCATTAGCACTAATAGAGTGCTCAAACAAAAAACCAAGAAAAGGAGGAGAGGAGAGGCCAGGCAATGGCAAACAGGTAAACACTGGATGGTTACGGTATTGTCATGGAGTGCCACTTACTCCTGTCCTATTCCTTTTCTCTTTTTTTAAGCTGATGCAGAATTAAAAGCTATAAATGATGATTTGCGTATTTCCTGTGTCCTTCCCCCCTCCAGTTCTGTTCCTAGAAAATGTCATATTTTGCTATTCAGAGTCAGTACACTCAGGGCTGATGCAATTCATTGGAATGCTGCAAGCTATTAAAAAGTGCTCATGGCTGTATTCAGTGCACATGTGCTATTCCTGATCTGTTTGAGCAGTTTCCAAAACAGAACTATATAAACTATAGGTGCTGTGGATTGGTTGTTTTTAAACTACTGAGCCACTCTCTCTCTGCTGAAAGTGTAAGTGCATGAATCTGAACAGCACTTGGCTGATTTAAAACTTCTTAATCAGTAAATGTGTTTCCCTCATAACTTGTTTTTGTTTGTTCAAAAACAGCTGTTATAATAGGTCCTGATGGACAGCCCTTAACAGTTTACCCTTGTCATATTTGTGGGAAAAAATTTAAATCCAGAGGATTCTTGAAAAGGCATATGAAGAACCATCCTGATCATATGATCAAGAAGAAGTACCAGTGTACAGACTGTGACTTTACAACTAACAAAAAAGTAAGTTTCCACAATCATCTGGAAAGCCATAAACTTATAAATAAAGTTGATAAAACGCATGAGTTTACGGAGTACACAAGAAGATACAGAGAGGCCAGCCCGTTGAGTTCCAATAAACTCATCCTGCGGGACAAGGAGCCCAAGCTCCACAAGTGCAAATATTGTGACTATGAGACTGCAGAGCAGGGGCTGCTCAACAGGCACCTGCTGGCAGTCCATAGCAAGAACTTCCCTCATGTGTGCGTGGAGTGCGGGAAAGGCTTCCGCCACCCCTCGGAGCTGAAAAAGCACATGAGGACCCACACGGGGGAAAAGCCATACCAGTGTCAGCACTGCGTGTTCAGGTGTGCTGACCAGTCCAACCTGAAAACTCACATCAAAACCAAACACGGCACCGACCTGCCCTTTAAATGTGAGCACTGTCCCCAGGCCTTCGCCGACGAGAAGGAGCTGCAGCAGCACACCGAGCTCTTCCAAGGGCATAAGACTCACCAGTGTCCCCACTGTGACCACAAGAGCACCAACTCCAGTGACCTGAAGCGACACATCATTTCAGTGCACACCAAGGATTTTCCCCACAAGTGTGAGGTGTGCGAGAAAGGCTTCCACCGGCCCTCAGAGCTCAAAAAGCATAGCGAGACCCATAAAGGGAAAAAGATTCATCAGTGTAGGCACTGTGACTTCAAAACCTCCGATCCTTTTGTGCTCAGTGGGCACATCCTCTCCGTTCACACCAAGGACCTGCCTTTTAAATGCAAAAGGTGTAAAAGGGGCTTCAGGCAGCAGAACGAACTGAAGAAGCACATGAAGACCCACAGTGGCAGGAAGGTGTACCAGTGCCAGTACTGTGAGTACAGCACCACGGACGCGTCGGGCTTTAAGCGCCACGTCATCTCCATCCACACCAAAGACTACCCCCACAGGTGTGAGTACTGCAAAAAGGGCTTCCGCAGGCCCTCCGAGAAAAATCAGCACATAATGAGGCACCACAAAGAGGCCATAATGTGATAGGTGAGCTCCAGAAGGAAGCGATGTAGAAACTGTGATATGCTAATTGGGGAAAAAAAATAAATCTCACGAACTGTTTCTCCTGGTTTCAAAGCTTGATATTAAACCATAACTTTACATTCTTTGTATTAAAAGTCTTAAAAAGTATTAGGGTTGGCAGGGGATCTCATAGCCCTATGATTGTTGCTGATCAGAACCTAAAGAGCACTAGAGAATGCAGAGGAAGGATGAATGTCTTAAATTTGCAGAAAGATGGATGAATGTCTCCAAGTGAACAGTATTTGCCATTGCTGAGTCTAGAGGACAGGGCAGAGCTGATTGTGTGACCCATTCTGTCAGTCCCAACATGTGTCTCCAGTATGGAAACAGATCCCTGATGGGGTGAGCTACAGAGGGTTTGCAGAGGAGCCCCCTCTTCAGTTCTTACACAGTTTGGAACTGGGAGTTTTAGTCAGACACTTCATCATAACGTTTTCAATTGTGCCTAGAAATTGAATTCCAGAACTGGCAAAATTTGGGAGGGGGGGTGTCCCTTGTTTGGTTTGGTTTGTTTTTGGTTTTTTTTTAACATTTCATAGGGAAACTTTTTGGTTTCCTTTATTAGTTTAGGTCCAAGAAGCATTTTTTTTTTTTTTACTGTTTTTCAAAGCTGCTAACCTATTTTATTGCAGGATATGATGTTTAAAATAGAGGATTATGTTATGGTCTCAGAGGTGGTGTTCTGGTGCTAGGGTTAAAGATGTATATGTGTATAATTTCCCTTTTTTTATCTGAAACTACAGTTGAATGTTGTTCAGTATGGCACATATAACAAGATTAACTTTGAATTTGACTTTTTTTTTTTAAGGATAAAAATGGATGCAGCTCATAGTGTTGTGACTCAACACTAATTTTTTTCTTCGCTACTTTAAAGTCTTCTCTAAAAAGAATATTAAAAACAGTTGAAAACTGTAGGGGTTTTTTAATTAAAATTCAAAGTACTTAGAGGTTCTTTAGGGCAGTGTTCTTCACAGGTATGACAGTTACTGTCCTACCTCCTAATATGAAATTTTCCATATAGACATAAAATTGCACCTTTTAATCGATTCTTTTAAAAAAAGATCTATACCATGCTATAAACACGCATTTTCAATCTGTAAGAAAGTATATATGCAGTATTTAACCAGAAAAATCTGCTGCCACTAGAGTTTGGAGGTGGATCTTGAGTTTACAGTGTATACATTTAAAATATGCATCCCTTTAAAAATGCTTTGTGTTAGCATGCTGCAAATCCAATGGCGCTTATATAACGAGCTGGTCTAGGGCTATTTAATGAAAAACCTGGTCATAAATGTTATGCATATAATGTGTATTTTTTACTTTTTTTAGTTGCTTCATGTTTGCACACAGCTGTTCACATGAGAAATTGTAACTTCATGCTATATTGTGGCTTTGTGTTCCAGATAACGTTCATATTTTGTTTTTGCACCAGATGAGAATCAGTTCCTTGAGAATAAATTTTTTTTATATTTCTAAACTTCAGAAAGTTAAAATTTGGGAAATCTCTTAGACAAATAAGTGTTTTATGTGGCTGTAAAAAATGATGTACACGCTGTAAAATAAGATTGTCACTGTTCTGTGGGATTATTATTTCTATATGTGTTACTCATCGTAACGGGCATACAATAAAATGCATCTCTTGCACTCCAGATTTTTTGGAGTTTCCTTTTTATTTATGGTCTTTAGGAAAGTCCCATTTTCTGTAAATTTGCCTGATATTTTTAATTGCATTATTCACTAATTAATATGTAATCACATTTCAAGTAAACAGGTTACTGCAGGTGTTTTTATCAGACTGTTGAGGAGAGAACATTGAGTATGATTTAACCCTTCAGACTTACAGGTAATGTATTTGTGTTTGTTTTGCTTATTTGTAAAATAATTATCAAATATGATACTGACATTTCTTTGAATTATTTTTTTCCTTTAAGGGAACAAAAAAATTCTCACATATTTTGGGGAAACCCAGGTAGGTTTTTTTCTTTTTACCTGTGTAACAGAACAGCTTGCAGAATGAAATGCTAAAAACACTGCTATCCTAAACTACGTCTCTTTGTAGAATACTTGAATTACAACATCAGTAACAGATTGAAAAGCTGAAGAAGAGCATGTGCCATTAAATGAACCCTTCTTCAAGGATTTCCAACGGGCTTTGAGCCACTGAACTCCTAGGTTTTGCCCAAAGAGCAGAAATTGAGCAGACAGGAATGAATTCATCTGGGTTTTGTTGCTGCTTTTCCTTGCACGCCCAGCAGTCAGAAGGGAAAAAACCTTAAGTGATTTAAAGCTGTGAATTTCTGACAAAGTCAGTGCTTTGTTCCTGAATGTTATGTTGAACACGTGGACTGAAGGAATTTCTTCATGGCTTGGAGATGATCCCTGGCTGCCCATTTTGCTGGCTCATATTTTCCACCCTACAGATGGACCAAATAATCAGGTAATTATTGTTCTGTATCAAAGCAGGTGGTCAGTTGCTGTTCTTGACATAAGATTTTACTAGGAAGTGGTGTTTTAAATCTGAAATGCAAGGATAAAATGCCACCTGAATCCTCAGCAGTTTGAGGGACAGTTCCCAAATCCTTCTCAGTGCCCTTTCCCAGTAAATATTTGAGAGCTGTGACAGGTCAGGGGTGCTTGAGCAAGCAGAGCCTCACAAAGGTGTGCAGGGCTTGCTCTGAAATGTCAGATGTGTTTGGTACAGCTTTTTACTGGGCTGGCAGGTGCAGTTAAAAGTGAGTCATATCCTGATCATCAGCTGTGTTTTTCTTTCCTCAGGTTTCAACTGCCTGCAATTAAAGGTTATAAATCAGAGAGAAGACACGGAAGAGCTGCAGCAGAACTCTGGAGGTAAAGGTGAGGTCCTGGGTGTGGGCTTGGTGGCTGCAGTTGTCAGGGACTTTCCAGCCAGGGCTCTCTTTGGCTTTTATTTTACAGCTGAGGAGGAGAAACTTCAATACTGCAGAAAGGTCAGTGAAACCAAAGACAGTTTTCTCCTTTCCAGTGCAAAACAAGACTCTGCATTCTGGCAGATAAAGACAGGGCAGAAGGTATATTGTTGTAATTATATAAAGTAAATAGTGTCTGACTTTTTTTCTAATTAGTTTCTGGAAAAAATGTAGAAGTCTTGGTGGAGCTACTTGAAATTGAGGTGGGAAATGAGCTAAAGTAAAATGCTTCTATCCAAGATTTACAGAGCTGAGTAAATTAAAAAATGAGTTTCTGTGAACTCCAGCAGAATTCACATTAGGTAAATCAGTTCCAGTTCCACAGCAAAGAGGGGCAGCTGAGCCCACAGTAACAGGTACTTTGTAGTAAAAATGCTAAATTTGCTTTTTAAATACATATGGTTTGAAAATAAAACCAGCCTATAAATAAATGGCCATATGCTTTATTTACTAGTCTAATTTACCTTTTTGATAGCCATTCATTGTTTTGTGTTTTTTGTGAGTACCAGGGGTAGTTATCACCTCTGCTCTGTAGCATTTACAGGGTCTGGTGATCCTGAGATTCTTTGTGGAGCTGTCCTTACTACCCCCAGGACAGAGAGCTGGATGGCCTGGGCAGCAACCTGGGCTTTTTCTAAGCAGGCTGCAACTTTCCTGGCTGCCCCAGGATGGTGTTTCCCCTGGGATGGATCAGCTGGATTTGAAAAGAGCATTTGCCTGGTGGTGGCCTTTGCCATGGAATTGTCTCACCACACCCAGCAGTTCCTGGTCTGAGCACTGTCCTTCCTTATGGGAGTTCCCTGTGTCCCCTGTGCTGTGCCATGGAGTGGAGGAAGCACAGGTCAGTGTCACTGGGGGGCTGGTTGGGAAATCCATGGCTGGGATGAGCCATGAGGAACTGTGGCCATTAAAAACTCACATTTCTGCTCTTTGTAGCTTTGTCCAAGCTGTGGGAAACCCCTGTCCCTGGTGGGAGCACAAGGAGCACCTGCACCCAGACACCTGCACAGGTAACTGATGGCATTAGACAGACATGGTGCTCTTCCTCTGTTAGTCCTTCTTTTGGTTAAGATTACCAAACATGAAAAGTCTTTTGCTGACAGAATAACTAAAATTATTTATTGCACTGATGCTGTCCCATGGCAGGAGCACATTGAGTGTAGATGTACCTTTTATTCACTGTTCTGCAGAAGGAGGGGGTGCCTTAGAATCTGTTTTAGAATAGTTAATGAATGTAGAGGGGCAAGGCACTCATTCAAATGAAAGTATTTAACTAATTAAAGCCCTTCTGTAAAGCAAGGCTCAAGGCAGGGACCAGGCCGGTGAAACTGCAGGCACATCTCAGCCTGGAACACACTCAAAGAGCAGCAGCAGGAGCAGGTTTTACTCGTGCCTCTTTGCCCAGTCCTGAAGAGCACAAGGCCAGCTGGGCATCCAGCTGGGGGATGAGGGAATTCTGGCAGCAGCAGCCAGAAAAGGGAGCCAGCCTTAATCCTTCACTGGTAAAGGAGAAACCAGACACCAGCTACCCCCCCTCCAGCTGTACACAAGATGTTTCCAGGACAGACAGACAATAATCCAGAGAGTTAGGCTTGGGTTTATTTCATGGTTACAGGTAGCCTCCAGCATTCTTTCCCCATTAAACATTGCCTAGAGTCTATAGTATCTGGGAACAGAAATACATGCCTGCAGAAGGAAAGCAAAGCAAGAACCCCGTGATAAAAGAACACCTTTGGATTGCAGCATTGCAAACTTTTCCTTTGAGTCTCTGTGTTGTGTTGCTCAGACAACTACTGAATCATGAACACCAAATCAGTTTGAAAGAGTTTCTGTGGTCCTGCAAGGAGTGGAAATTGTAAATGGCAGGTTGGTCTGATAAGGAAATTTAGTCCATGAGTTATTTTCACACAGAGTTCTTCTATATAAAAATATACCAAGTTCTTGAAAATTTGAAGCACAGCAAATAAATACTTACAGCTGGTTTGAGGCTGAAAATACATTACCTCTGAGGTCAGAAACATTCTCTAAAGTGAACCTTGGCCCAGCCCTTCACTGAACTGGGTCCTGTTGGCATTTGCCAGGTCTAAAGCTGGGTTTGATGTAAGTTTTGTCCTTTGTGTCTGAGCTTCCCAGACAGAGGCAGGTATAAGGTAAGGAGCAGTTCCCAGTGAGGTATTTTTGAAGTTCCCATGCAGCCCATGACTGCCCTGAAAGCAGCTGTGGGAGGGGTGGGACTGACATCGGGGTCATTCCCACTCTCAGCGTGAGGAGACAGAACATGGCTGCAAGAACGAAGAGGAAAAGATTTCAGGTGTCATCCTTTTGTCTCCTAGATTGCCTCAGGACTGGCTGAAGAACAGGAGCTAGTCAAGAACAGCTGAAGTCCACAGAGGGATAGCATCCCACTCTTCCAAGGGAAAAGTGAGTCCTTAATGTTTTCCCAGCCTTCCTCACTATCAGACTGAACCTTTTTTTTGGATGCAGAAGAGCAGAAAGTAAAGCAGTTTTAGTGGTTGTGAACTCCTTGGAGCAGTTCTGAGGGCTCAGAGGTTTATCTCATTCCTAAAAGAAACAAGCAGCTTGTTAGAAGAAATACACAAACCTGTTTTGAAACAGAACTACCTTCCATACAGCATCTCATTTAATTACCTACTTCTTTTCTCTTGTAGAGTGTCCAGGGGGACCAGTGAGCCTTTCCTCTCTACCAAACGCTTTACTTTTTAATTTCTCTATTGATTTTTTCATTGCTAGGTTGCAATGCACCTGGGTGAGGTTTAGGGGTCAGTAATAAATCTCTGCTCTTTGCCAGTGACCTGAGCCTTTTGTTTCCTTCATCCTGCTGCAGGCAGGGTGCCCTTGAGGAACATGCCAGGTGTGTTACCTGCATCTGCTCAGGCTGTCACAGAACTGTCCCCTGGCTGTGCCCCCCTGTGATTGAGTCCAGGTGCTGCTGTAACCTTGGTGCCTGCAGCCACCACCCCCCTGCTTGGTCACCCTGCCCCTTCTCCAGCCTTTCCCTTGTAGCCACACTTGGCACCAGGAGCCGTGCCTGCAACAGAAATAGCTTCTGCAGCCCTCTTCTCTGTTTTTACTCTGAATCACTCCTTAAAATGTCAGCACTCTTCTGCGTTCCTGGGTTCGTCACTGCCCTGGCTCAAGGTGAGTTTCAGGGATGTGCTTTGTATGTTTTAGTAATAGCTTGGAGTCATTAATGCTTCTAATGCAGAGGAGCACAGCCCTCCCAAATCCCTCCTCAGCTGAGAGCACAGCAGGACAGAGTCCCTGCCTACCTGCCCAGTACAGCAACAGCCTGGGGGCGGTGTTAGAGCAGCGCTGCTGCTTTTGTTCAGGGTAATTACGTGCCAGAGAAAACAACAAAAGGTTTTATTTGTACCACACCCACCAATTACTGCCTGCTTCCAGAGCCAGGACAGTTCCCTGGCTGCAGTCAGTCACTTTTCTTTTTGCAGTTAAATTACCAGGAGGGCATTTCTGAGCTCTCAGTTTGGGTAATACTTGCTTTGAAGTTAAATTGAACACTTCGGGATTCCGGAGGTAACAGCCAATCTCCAGGTAAACTTACGTGTTTCCAGATCTCTCCAGTCCTCTCAATTACAATCGTTTGTGATTTATTGACAGGTGATGTGACCTTGTAGTCATCAGACAGGAGACCAAGAATAGGATACTGATTCCTGTACCTGCAGAGTTGAACAGGTTGTTAAACAGAGCCTAAACAAAGGAAAGCCCAAAGGGTGTGTTTCTAAGGTGAATAACACATTACTTTTTAGTGATGATGGCTGTTACCCCAGGGGACTGACTGCCGGATAACTTCTCATGCTTCAGTCTGAAGAGCTCCTGAGAAAACCAAAAGTAAACATTGGTGTGAAGTAATATTTTCTGAAGTATCAGTTCAATAGAGTCATAACACACTATTTGCAGATTTTTCTCTCAAAAAACAGTCTGAAAATCTGCCCTTCCATAAGGCTGGCAGAGTAACAGCATTCAGTTAAATCCTAACCCCCACTCCTGAGCCAGCAGAGGATAATGGACTTCCTGCTAAGCTTCCACCTACACAGTATATGGAGGCTTAAACATAAAAGCCCTTAGAAGAGAAATAACTTGTATTATTTTACCTCTTGCTGTTGTTTAATAAAAGCCTCTTTGTCCTCCAGCAGCGATGTCAGTTCGTGCAGCCTGATTTGCAAGTCACTGTTGCTCCCCTCTCTCCTGGTTATGTCCTGCTGGAACTGGCACAGCTGGGACTGCAGAACAAGGCAGGTGCTCTCAGATGTGGGGGGGCTCTGGGCAGGGCCCCTCAGCACCAACCCAGGGCGCCAGGGGTGGCATTTCATTAACATCATCAACAGTGAGACCCAGGGATTTCCACGTCAGGAAGTTGAGCCACACAGTAAATCCAGAAAGTGCTAATTGGACTGAATTCTACCCCGTATTAATTTAATGATTTTATAATACTAAAGCTAAACCAGCAGTGACCCAGTCGAATTGGCATCCAGGGTTGGAGGTTTTTACCTCTGGTTTCCATAAGAGATATTTCCTACATACAGCTGTGACTGGGATTTGTTTCCTGTTGAGCATTTTTTGACTAATTTCTTATGTTACCATGACACACAAAATATCCTTTTAGACAGCCTGCTAATCAGATTGTATTTCTTGATGTAAAGTACAGTTGGGTTATTTTTATGTTCTACTATAAAGGTTTCAAACCATGACCAGTGTCTATGAGTAAAGTAACTGCACAACCAGAATATACCCAGAAGGTGGTAGATCTGTGCTGCTGTAACTGCAGGAGCAGCTGTCCCTGCACAGAGCCAGTGCCAGCAGAGCCCCCTACCCTGAGGCTGCGGATCTCCCTGTCCTTGTCCTCCCTCAGGTTGTTGATCATCTCCACGTAGCGGCTGGAGAGCTCGTCCGTCGTGGTCTGCAGGGTTGGGCTGGAGCAGCTCTGCAGCAAAGAACCCGTTTTTTTTCATCATTAGTTTCCCTACACTGATCCCTCTGGGACTCAGCTACAGCACCCAAGCCCTCACCTGCAGCTTGAGGCTCTGGATCTCCTGCTCCAGGGCCCTCTTGCTGTACTCCAGCTCCTTCAGCTGGCAGTCCTTGTCCCCCTCGCTGAGCCGCAGGGACAGGAGCTGTTCCTCCAGGGAGCGGCATTTGGCAGTGCTTTCCCTGAGCCCTTGCTGCAAAGCACAGGGGGAATGAGCACATGGAATTCCTCAGGGGAGGAACAGAATCACACACGCTGCAGGCACTCAGAGTACACAAAAGTCAGCAAACTGCCCCCATTATGGCTGCCTGGAATGGCACCGAAAATGTTTCTGGATTCACCTGCTGCTGACGATTGTTCTCTCTCAAAGAAGCCAGCATTGTTTCATATTCTTTTACTTGAGAATCCTTAAAAGCCAAATCCTTCTTCAGCAAGACATTGTCGGTTTCCAGCTTCTGCAGGATAGAAGTCAAAAGTTCACAGTCAAAAGCTTAATTTTTTCAGTAAACTCTGCCCATAAAGTGCAGCACACTCAGTCATTAATAAAGGGAGTTTTAGAACTGGGAGAATGCTCAACTTTCTTGAAAGTTTGGGATTTAGGTGCATGGCACACGCTGTTGAACCTGTGGCTTTGAGCTGGGTGGTGAGCACTGGGATCCTGGACACTGTCCTTCCAGTCTGTCCCAGAAACAATTTAAATAGAAGCCAACAAAAAACTCCAAACGAAACCACCCCAAAACTAAACCCACTGCATAGACTTGTTCTGTGCTGAAGTTCAAACTCCTCCTCCCTCAACTTTGCATTTTCCAGGACAATGCTGTGACATTCCCAGTTGTCCTGAGCACTTGGGCTGGTGTGGGAAACATTGCTGCTTCCCCAACAGGAATGATCTGCCTGCGCCCACAGCCACAGGGCTGGGATGGCTGAAGGCCAGGCTGGAGCTGCCAAAGCCACCCGTGTCCATCCAGCCCCCTCAGGCACTGACAGAGCAGCCACTGCCACCAGCACAGCCACAGCCTGGAATGCCAGCCCTGACTGCTGCTGCCAGCTGGGAGCAGCTGGATGAGCCGTGGGCAGTGTCAGGACTCACCCCCAGGTCATCATGCAAATGGCAGAGCTCATCACGCAGATTCTTGAACGTGGAAAGCACAAGTTTCAGGGATTTGTCCGTTGTCACTCTCATCTGGGAGGGGAGACATTAAAAGGATAATTGGGATTAATTAGGCAGCTTTGTTTACAATATGCCTGATGAGGTAGAACAGAAGCTGCTTTACAGCTGACTGTAACTTCTAAAACCTTTGAAGTGCCCACAGTTTCTACAGGAAACATTTTCATTGCACTTTGTTCTGCAAATGCCAGTGTTCGGTTTCTGCCTTGTAATACAGAACAACGTTGTTAAAGTGGAAGGAGCAACAGGGTAAGGAACTGCCTTTGTACACCAATAAAGGGAAAAATAAATGTGTTAATATTGCACAATTATTTTTTGAGCTTTCAAAGCTTTGTGCTTATATTGATTTTTAGAAATTACTGCCCTTCCTGAAAAGGCACAGTGAAATGAGTTATGTTTGAGATCTGGCAAAGCTTTGGGCTCAAGGGTGAGGGAATAATTAATATTTTTAAAAATTTAAATTAAAAAAGCTCATACAGCCAACTCCCCCCTTTAAAAGGAAGAAGATGCCAAAGATGAGAGGAATCACCTGGATGAAAGAGAAAACCAGAAGTGACCACAGCCCAACACTGTCCTCCTTTGGAATGTTAATTTTAATGCCTCCAATAGCTGTGTATTGATTCAGGTGAAAACATAAATTGTCGCATTTCATGATACATTTACAATATCTAAAGAAAAATAGACTTTGAAAGGACACACAAAGTAACTCCTCAAGTTTTGACTCTCC
This sequence comes from Cettia cetti, assembly GCA_013401135.1. Taxonomy (NCBI): domain Eukaryota; kingdom Metazoa; phylum Chordata; class Aves; order Passeriformes; family Sylviidae; genus Cettia; species Cettia cetti. The sequence continues at coordinate 60,663 of VZUI01090438.1, forward strand.
TGGAAGGGCTGAATACTCTGTGCAGAAGCTGTGGTTTTTCTTGTCAGGACAAAAGTGAAACTCTCCTGTGTGTTTTCCCTTAACTTGAGAGAATGAGCTCTCATGCTCGCTGTCCTTGTGGGGATTGTCCCTTGCCCAGTCTTTTATCCACACTGGTGCCATGGTGTGACTGAGACTTCATTCCTAGTGTAAGTCACCTTTTTGTTTGTTTTGTTATTAAAGTGGAATTTCACTTCTGCCTTATGGTTTTGTTGGTTTTATTGTGTAATATAGAGTAGTTTGAAAAAAGGAATTGAGGCAAATTGTGGAATTTTGACTGTAACAATGTAAGTAAAACCCCGCTCAGCAACTGCTTAATGCTAGAGGTTACTAAATCCCAGAGGTGCCATGTCTCCAGTGGAGTTCTCTGTGTCCTTTGAGGATCCTCTGGTCGTTCCCTGCTCAGGATCCTGGGCTGTGCAAACCCATCCCTCCCAGCTCCGTCCTGGTGGCCAAGGGCTCTGAGAGCACTCTGGGTGGATCCTGACAACACCTGGTTCCCTAAAAGCCATTTTGTCTGCATTTTATAATCACAGCTGTGAGGATGTAAAACCAGCTGACACAGAGACAACAGGAAATGCCTGTTCAGCTTTTTCACCTGGAGCTGAACCAGGACAGTGTGCCAGCGTGAGGCCATGGAATATTTGGGCATTGATGTCCATCTTTTAAGAGAAGCACAGAATAATTCCAGCTGGAAGGGATGGGGAAGGTCAGAGCAGAGCAGCTGCAAACTCAGACCAGACTGCTCCTTCTACCGACTTCTTTTCAATGGATTTTTTTTTTTTCTTTTCTTTTTTTTTTTTTTTTCCTTTTTCACCAGGAAGTGATTCCAAGGTGCAGGTCTTAGGTAGGATCACCCTCCCCATACCTGAGGGAGCCCAGATCAGGACACTCCTGCTGAGGCTGCCCTGGATCCTGCTCTGACACACCTGCCTGGCAAAGGCAGCTCTGAATGCTGAGCTGTGCTTTTGGCATCAGGCAACAAACGGAACCATTCCTGTTGTGGTTCAGGTGTGAAGGGTTTTGTCCTCCTGGGCTGGTTCTTCAGCTCTCTCCCTGCTCCATCCCCAGCCATGGGGTTGGGCTGGGAGCAGGTGGGATTCAGGCTCTGCTTCTGGGTTTTTAGCACCTCCTATTTGCGTTTGTCTTTTAAAGTAAACCCTTAATACACAACACAGAAAGATGAAAGCTCTCTGTTCTCCTGCCAGTGGTCAAAAGCCAAGACAGTTTCCAGTGAAACTGCAGGAAAGCCCCAGTAAAGCTCCAGTTAAGAGGCCTGTGGGTCCATGTGACAGTTCCTTTATAGCCACCATTCCACCCCCTTCACTCCAGAAACAACGGGATGAGGGAATAGAGAGTGAAGGGTGTTATGTACAAAGTCCCTCCTGAGTGTGAGCCAGCTCCCACTGCTCCCAGTTCCTACAGCCTGCCAAGCTGCCATACCTGGAGGAGATAACGAATCTGCTGCTTTGTAGCCTCAGACAGTCCTTTGGGAATTAATTCTTCAATATCTTCAGTCTAAGCAAAGAAGGGAGGAAAGGGGAGACATCTTGATTAAGAATTTTGCCTGGTAGATAGTAATGTGGTTTCTTCATTAATTACACAGCTCTGCTAGGAAAAACATCCTTAGTACAAGGCAAATAAGAACAAAAATAGATCAAAGTCTATCCAGAAAACTTCCAAAGTCTTATATGTGGGGCATGTACAAAGTGAGATAAAGCGATACATGAAGCATATATTCAAATACTTAAATTTAACATTTAAAAGCAGTATTTAAACCAATCCTCTCTCAGGGATTAGCACCTGATGCTACAACAACTTCCAGCAATTTACAGTGGGGCAAAACCTCGTGTTTCTGAATGGGCTGCTGATAACCCCAGATGACCACCGGGAGATTCTGCCAGGATTCAGTGGCATTTGCTTCCTGCAGGTGAACTCTGCACGGATATTTCTGCCCCATTGACACTGAAAGCCTCCAAAGGTGCAGCACCCGCTGCTCAGCAGCAGCTTTGCTGGCCAGGGAGTGAGAGCACCTTTGCAAAAAACCCACTGTATAATTACAGGTACCTGTGCGAGTCATTTTCCAGTTAAACCATTATTGGAACAGCAGGAGAGACCTCCAGAATTTGACTCTCATACTGGAGTAATGCAAATTCTTGAAGTTTCCCTTCAGTATTTGCAAATACCTGCCTGGCGGTAGTCTTCAGGCTCTGAATGTTTTTACCAAGCAGGAAGCATTAACTAACAAAGACCAGCCTCCTCCATTTCAATTGCTTGGGCCTTACTTGCTTGAACCCTCCTGCACCAGTGTCAGGGGACAGCCTGGGCCTTACCTGGCACGTGAATTCGATGTCGTGGTTCCTGTAAAACACAAAATCCAAGGGTCTGTTACCTCAAAGCTGCTTGAGAACTTTCAGGATTCAGGCCCGTATTCACCACTAAAAGATTATCTGGACAATACAGAGCAAGGAAGGGTCTTTATCAGCTGAAGAGTCATTATCTCCCCTCTGTGAAGGAATTCTTGGGCAGACTGGAGCTCTATGGCAGCACAGCTAACACAGGCTGACTATCCCCAGTCCTCTGGGCAGTTATCCCAATTATGGGCAGTTAACCCAATTACTCCCTTAATTGCCTGGGCAATGGTTTGCCCACAGCTCTGCTGCAACTCACTGCCCTGCCCCAAGTGTTGACTCGGCTCTGTCTCTGTGATGGTTAAATTCTCTTTTACCCCTGCTTCAGGACCACATTACTTATTCAATGACCCTGGAAAGCAGCAGACAAGATCGGGAGTGAGGGGGAAGAATGAGGATAATTGGGGGGAAGGTTCTGCAGGACATTGCCTGCTGTGACTCTCATTTCTTCCCACAGATGGTCTGCAGGGCTCTGCAGAAAATGTGCTTAATGTTCATTTGGATGTAGAGACTGAGCTTTATGCCTGGTGGTGGCTGTCCTTTAATCCATGACGCAACATCACAATAGGACAGAGGAAATTTGGACATCTAGGATGTTTCTCCGGGACACAGCAATAGAACTGTCATGAAATACATATCAGAGTGTGCTGCAGTTCTTGTTTGGTCAATGTACAACCGAGTGGAAGACGATTCTTAAGCATCAAATTCAATAAATTTCCTTGGCTTACAGCAATTTCTATATCCTCAGTTACTTGCAAATCAGATGAATGTGTACAACATCCAGTCAGTTCTAGCTGTCAGGAAGAAACAAAGAGTACAAACAATGCAGAAACAGTGTCCCTGTCAGTGTTTGGATGTCTGGGACATGGGAATGACAGATGCAGTGGCAATACCTTGTCCCAATCTTCTCCACGTGCTGCAGCAAACAGCTGTACAGGTCGGTGCTCTTGCGGTGCAGCTCTGCCAGCAGCTCCCCAAAGAAGCGACAGTCCAGCTGCTCAGGGTTGTCCTGGGGGCAGCTCACCTGGCAGGAGACAGGCAGGACATCAGAACAGGATCCCTTCTTTGGCATGAAAGCTGAACATGAAAATGCTACAGGTAGGACGGATTTGGGTCTGGCTGCTCCTAGCAACTTGCAATTTATTTACGCTTTTCTTGGTAGTGAGTCTTCTATGTCTGCTGGTTTTCAATAAACCATACAGAGAGGAATTACTTCCTTTTAGAACAACAAGATACAGGCCAAGTCCTGCTTCCACAGCAGCGTCCTCAGCTTTATGGGAACATCAGCCCAAGCTGAGTGTCCCGAGCTGGTTGATGGGAGTGTCAGGCTCTGGAAGGCTCTGCACAGGCCTGACACTGATATCCCCAGGGTGTTTGTCACCCAAACACCAACTGGGTGCACAGGAGGGACCTGCTGCACTCCCTCCCCAGCTGCACTAACAAGGCTACAGGTACACCAGGAAGCTCCTTCTGTGTTTCCACTGAATCTGTGTCAACAACTTTTGCATCAAATTGAAATACATCTGAAGCCCTGGTTGATCAGCATAGCAGGAAAGGAACCCTGAGCTGATGTTTGCCAGGGTTATAAAGCAATGTGTGTTTCCTCCCAAAGCAGAGGCTGTGCATCCCTCAGACTGAGGTGAAACCCGACTGCATAGATGAGTAAAGAGAAACAAAACCCAAGAAGCCAGTGAGACTGAGCACAATTAAACGCCATGGGCTGATCTCAGTCAGTGCTCCTCGAGCACAGGTCTGTGACAATGAGAAATACAACTCCTCAAACAGCCTTTCCCCCCAACAGCACCTGAAAAAGCCTTGGACAGGCCCAGGCAGACACTCAGGTCCTGCTTATTGACAAGGCTGTGTTGCTGAGAGTCCAACACAAACCTCTGGAGGCTGCGGAGCCATAAACCCGCTCATTCCCGGGGTTCCGTCTCTGCCTAAAGAACAAACCGCGCCCAGAACAGAGCGTGGAGCCCTCACCAGCTCGGGCGGGGCCGTGCCCCTCCGGACGGGGTGTCCCCGGCACTCGTCGCTGCCCGGGCCCGGGCAGGGCTCGCAGGGAGAGCCGGTCTGTGTCTGCCGGCACTGCTGCGACACCGCCGGCGGCGGGCACTGCGGGCACGGCTCCGCCTGGAACTGCCGCTCCTGAGCAGAGAGGGGAGGGAAGGAGCTGTCAGTGCTGGATACTGCACGGAGAGGGACATCAGCCTCAGCAGTGAGTGACACTGCAGGGAGTGAGTGACACTGCAGGGAGTGAGTGACACTGCAGGGAGTGAGTGACACTGCAGGGAGTGGGACATCAGCCTCAGCAGTGAGTGACACTGCAGGGAGTGAGTGACACTGCAGGGAGAGGGACATCAGCCTCAGCAGTGAGTGACACTGCAGGGAGTGAGTGACACTGCAGGGAGAGGGACATCAGCCTCGGCAGCCACTGAAATGTGTCTGGGACTGGCAGCGCTGCTGCTGGTTTCGGATGTTGTAATAATCCGAATAAAATTGCTTTTATACCTAACTGAACGTGAGTTTGCCTCACACTTTTGTACTCCAGGGTTGTTATTCGTCAAATTTCCTTCCAGTTTTAGTAGCTGCCAGTGAAAAGCACAGGTGAAAAACCTTTCCCAAGGTGGATGTCCCATTGCAGAAGAATTTCCTTCAAAACTACGCTCTTGATTTGACCTAAAGCTAGACATAGCCCAGGTAACAAAAAATCAGAAGTAAAACTCTGGTTTCCAGGGCTAAACTCCACAAATTTTTATTCTCTTCATTGTACATCAATTGCAGAAAGAAAGAAGCTGTTATTTATAATTACAGGGTTTTTTCCTTTTTCAGTTCAGACTGTATATCACAGAGAATTCAGCTGTTTAAAATCCAGAGAGGTATGAAAACTTCAATTAAAAAAAAAAAAAAGAAAAAACCCTCAGGTAAATCACTCTGAGATATGCTAAATTTTAATATTTTTTTTCCTGTTGGAAATATTTCAGAGCAATAAAATGGGGCAATATTTTGGCTATTGACAAAACACCAACTGTGGGGTGAAATTTCAGACAAGTTTCCCAAATACATTTTTTCCAAGAGTTAGAAGAAAGGAAATTGTATTTTTAATTTTTTTTTCTATAAATGTATATTGGTGTTCTGTTGTGAGGCTACTGCAAGAAACTAAGTCACAGCCACTATTCAGATACAGGCTGACAGTATTAGAGATACAACAGCAGTTTTCATTGTTAGTTAATAATGAATTCTTAGGAAAAATACAGCAAACATTCCACCTTCTGCTGCCCTTAAATATTGCTTCATTTATTTTGAGAATGTGTCCTAGATCACAACAAGGCAGTTCTCAGGTTGGTATCTACTCCTAACAAAAATAAGAAAAAAACCCAGAACCAAACCAACCCAGAAATATCAATCCCACTACCAACTCAATTTTCTTCTTGCAATAGATAATATAAACACCCAACTTACTTGGAGAGGATTTAATAGCTCATATTTTCTTATTGTTTTTTCATAGATGACATTATTTCCAGGTGAGAAATTGGCCCCTCTAAGAAAAGGGGATAATGGCTCCTGTAAAACATGTAAATAAAAACATCCTTAAATCTTGTCAAACAGCAAACTCAGGATTAGGGTAATTTTGACTAAAAATAGATAATTTAAAGATATGTGAAATGTCTTTCAGGAAGTGACCATGTGAGTGTGTGTGTCCATTTGGAAGCAAAGTGGCTGTGCTTACAGAGGGACTATGTGAAATAAATACAGAAGAAACACTTAGTAATTAATCAAGATTAATAAAAACTCAACTGCTAAGAGGTGGGAGCCTGAGTGGCCATTCTAGTATTTTCAGTAATTTCTTCTCTCACCCTCAGCGGTGTGAGCTGTGGCTCTGAGTGTTTATCAGCCCCTGGAGGAGCTGGGGAAGGAGCTGAGGGAAGTCCAGCAGTTTCCCTACCTGATCCGGGTTCTCGATAATGATCCTGCGAATGGTGCCCTGAAAGGAAGGAAAAAAGGTTCAGAGATTACTGCACTTCAACACCTTTTCTGGCAGAGGAATCTGATTATGGACATTGGCTGGAGATACTTTGGGATCCACTGGCCAGAATCACCTGGAAATGTTTTAAACACAAGGCCTTCAAACCCCAAAGGAACTGGTCCACATGCAGCAGGGCAAGACACAAACCATCACTGTATTTTAAGAGCTGGGTTTTTATCAATCCCCTCTTTGCAGGTCTGTGGGAATTACTTCATATTTTCTGTTAGTGCAGCAGCACAGGCCACAAATCTAAGCTGGACGAGGCTTCTTGGATCCCATGTCCCTGTTCCAGTCCATCTCTTTTATTTTTGGTTTTTCATGTTGCACATCAAACTCAGCTGGTGTAGATGGAGATGCACCATACACTTTTTGTTTCACCAAGGCATGAAAATTCAGATTCTGCTTGAACTCAGAAGTGAACAGGTAGAGGAGCTGCCCAACCACCCACTGGGTCACATCCAGTGCACACAGCTCCACCACTGCCACCTATGGGAGTGACGCCCACATGGAGCATCTGCACGCTCCTGCCTGACAAATGAGATTTTCCTCTTTAAATTACAAAAATCTGTCCGTGGCAGCAGCTTTGTTTTCACATAGATTCTTCAGGTTCTGCCTCAGCACTGTCTAGAAGCAATTGCAGACACTGTCCTCCACCAGTTCCAACAAATCACACATTGCTTGTTTGGATAAAGACCTGGATGTGAAGAGTTGAAGCAGAGTTCCCACTGAACCCAATCCAAGGACTGGGCAATTTGTCAGTTTGCAGCATAGTGTTCATTCTCCCTCACAGCACAAACCTCCAATTTTCATAATGAATCATTTTTTCCCCAAAGCCAGGGGGATGTTTATGTTACTGCAGTTCAGTCTCAGACACATTCTCAGCCAGGTGAGAGCAGCTCTGAAGTAGGTCATGTTTCCTGTCAACTGTTGCATAAGTTTAGGAAGCCTGGAGCAGTTTTTCAAACCTCCCAAGAGTGAATCATAACAGCACCAGGAAAGAGAAACAAAAGTAGAAAAAAACCTGTTTTTGCAGCAGTCAGAGTAATTAAGAAATTTCAAAATTAAAACTGTTGCAGAAACTTGGGGAGCTGCTCAGTGCTGCTGCCACCCCATGTGCCAGCAGGACTCTGGGGACACAACACAGAGAAGAGACAGCACAGAGAGGTGGAACATGCAGCCCAATCCTGCACCACTGACACCTGCAGAACTGGAACTAAAAAGTGAAATACTCAGCAAAAGAATGGCCACTGATCCTTCCCTCAGCCAGGTCTCGGAGCAGGCACAGCCTGAGCCCGGTCTCTGTGACACTGGAGAACCGTGGGACAGCAGAGAGTGCCCAGTTCCAGCACAGGGACAACACATGGCCATTGTGTGACATTAAACAGCCTTGGAATTCACTGAAAGGTTGGACAAATGTGGCAGGAATAACTTGAAGTCTAGAGAGGATAACACATCCAGGATGCCTCAGAGGAATTAAACCACAACGGAGGAGTCTGGAACATTTTAAGTTGAAACAGATCTTTATAATATTCACAAGGACAGTCTCATTGTATATGCAATATTATACAGAACCTAAGAATGTTTTGCCTGGATAAAATTATGCTTCTTTTTGAGATACCTAAACTCTTTCATTTTCAAAGAACTGTTTTTACAAACAGATTTTCCTGCCCTTTCTCCCGTTCCAGCCAAGCAGGCTGGACTGGCACAGGCTGGGAGGGGACCAAGAGGCAAAAACACCGTGTCTGTGCCAGCCTGGATTGCCCACACACAGCTCGGGGCTCTGCACAAGGAGGTGCCACCTCCAAGGCCTCTGGAGCCGTCCCCCAGCAGTGGGGACACAGCCATGGAAAGGCATCTCAGGCTGTTCCCATTTTCCAGCATTCCCAAGGGGCATAGCTCAGGCTACTCTCTCCAAGCACCCAGAAGATGCAGTTTGGAGATGCAGCATTCTCTAGGAAAAGGAAGGGGAAGGTGGGATTCCAAAGGGAAAGCCCAGTGCTGTTGTGGGTTTCAGTGGCATGACTGGTTTTGGGATTTATGACAGCCTGACCAGTCTGAGTCTGTTTTACAGAATGGTTTGGGCTGGAACGGACTTTAAAGTTCTGCCCATTCCAAACCCCTGCCACGGGGCTTATAAGGAGAATTTTAAAAGGTAACACTAAAACTTCCATGAATATTTTTGCTAGTCTTTAAGATTTTTCATAAGATTTTTTAATTTTACTATAAGCATTTGATAGATTTATTTATCCTTACTGTGTGCCAATTTTATGTAGAAGGAATCAGTCCAGTCCATTTTTTTTTTATTTCAACAGGTTTTCCTTGGCTTCAGCCAACCCAGAGATGAAAGTGAGAATTTCATCTATGTCAAAGGCCTTTATCCACAACATATTGTCTTGCTAATTACAAGAATCCAGTCATCTGCTCATAATTTATGAGTTCCAGTTGGCAGGTGAAATGGGGAAATGGCAGGCTGTATTTGAGGCTGTTGCAACAGAGACCAACCCTAAAGCTGGTTAATATTACACCATTTTCAAGGGAGCCCTTTGCACTTCACAGAACTGAGCCTGGCCACACAAACACCTGACTCCCAAAATTTCTCACATGGAGAGAGAATGTCTAAAAAGCCTGTCAGGATTTTGCCCTCTGCAAACATTTTATATGTAGAACTTCCTAAATTATCTTTTCATGACCATAGGGAAGGGATTCATACACATAAGCCACACTGGAAGGGAATTTATTCCAAACAATACTAATTTAGATCAAGCAGAGCAAAATTTGCTGTGAATTACTCCAAACACAAGTTACACCAAGAAAGTAAAAAACCCCTGAATCCTGAACCACAAAAAACACCAGCGCATGTGCTCTGTGCACACACCAATTTCAAATTCTCCCTCTCTCCAGCTTATTAAAAGTGTATATAAACACAAGAGCACACTGCAGCCACGAGTGAACACTAGCACTGTGTTAACAATCACAGCATGTCTGTGATTGTTAATCCACACAAGCTCTTCAGAAGCAAATTAAATATTGCTCAAAGACAGCCCTTTGCTTTACCAGCAGTACAGAGCTGAAACTGCAGCTCTGGGATCCTACTGACCCCAAATTCTCCTGTTACAACAAACACAGATGTGAGTTTGGTATTGGTCCATTACTCACTTTATGTGACCCTACACAGTCAGCTCAAAGGGCAACTGATCCACTCTTTGGGAATGTCCTACACCCCTCCCAGGGCTTCTCTGGCAACTCCCATTCAGCACCAAGCATGCCACTTCTGCCTCCTCCCAGCTGACTTCCCTGTTTGTTACTGTTTTCTGCTTTAATAACTTCCTAATAGTCTGTATTAGGCGCCTTCCTTCTCCACCACTGAAACTGCAGCCCACACAGAGCCTGACTGAGCTACACCCTCTTGTCTTTAAAGTCTCATCCAGCAAAACACTTCAGCAAGAAATTAGTTTTCATCAGCAGGACGTAATAGATGCAGTGACTACAGCAGATGTTGAAAATTAAACATCCTCCATAGAGCAGTGACAGCGTTTGAGTCTGTAATCCTTGTTCACGTACTTATCTAGGCAGAGGAAGCCTGGGACTGCAATGTTTATGCCAATGAATATTTAATTAATTAACTGCAATTCAGACTATCATCCAGCCTAGCTGAGCAGATCACTTATCTGGGAGGTGAGAGACCTGTGTTTACACTCCTGCCCTACATCTTGCAAAAGAGGATTAACAGCTTGGATACAGAGGCAATGGCTCTGCCAGGACCAACTCCGACAAAGCCATTACGACCACAGACTCGTTCAGGCTGGAAAAGCTCACCAAGATCATCAAGTCCAACCATGTCCCAGCACTACCAAGGCCACCAAGTCCTCAAGTGCCACAAAATTTTTGAACACTTCCTGAGATGGTGAGTCCACCAATTCCCTAGGCATCGTGCTCCAATGTTTAACCACCCATTCCATGAAGAAACTTTTTCTAACCTAAACCTCCCCTAGCACAACTTGAGGCAGTTTCCTCTTGTCCTTGTATTAGTGCAGCTCTTTGCACACTCCACAGGATTTACATAAACCATCCTGGAGAGGAAGGCAGCCCTCAAACTATGCAAATACTGCTTTGAAAGGAGTTCAGATCCTGTATTGGTCTTAATCCAGATTCTTTTCGACAGGTAAATATAACACGGGAAGCAAAATTCAGTAAGAGTCTATCTTGAAACAAGCGTACGTTGCCATTTGAGTATAGCAGAATAATCCTATTGATGTTAATGGCATTCTGCTGTATGAGGAAAAAATGGTTTGAGAATAAATTCCCATCTCCTTTCTGGTTTTGCAGTCAAATCTGTTCTTAAGCTATTGGTTTCTAGTTTTAATACACCAGTTGCACGTGTTAAAATGACATTAAATTCCGCCGGTACTGTCAAGCCATGCCTCGGATACACACACAAACCTGCTGAACTGCATTGTGAGAGCTTTGCAAGCCCGACGCCAGCACCTCAGTCGTGGACCTTACTAAGCACCATCGTTTCAAAGAGAACTAATAAGCACAGAGGCTTCGTGTTCTATTTACATGAGCAGCCCCAAGTCAGCAGAGCCGCGCGGTGACATCCCGGCGTGGGAAGGGAGCAGCGCCTGCGGCGGGATTGCTGCTGGGCTGTGACAGGACCGGCAAAAACTCCGTTCTACGCTAAAAGGGTGAAAAAGGTGACGGCCTGGGCGGACACGGGTGACACCGCGCTGGGGCCGCTGCCAGTGACCGCATCCCTGCCCGGAGACAGCCCGCTGAGGCTGCGGACGGCGGGGAGCGGCCGCAGCTGCTCTTCCACAGGGGAAAATGCGCGGGGCGAGCGGAGGGGCCGGGGCTGGACCCGTCCCACCCCCGGGGGAGCCCGGCCAGACCCTCAGACCCTCCGCCCCGCCGGGCGCACCCGCAGCTCCCGGGCTCGGGCTCCGGCTTCGACGGTGCCTCATCTCGGCCCGGGAGCAGCCCCCAGGGGCCGGGCGGGAGCCGGGGCTCGGCCCGGGAGCAGCCCCCAGGGGCCGGGCGGGAGCCGGGGCTCGGGCCGTGCCCGCCGTACCTGTGGCGGGTCGCAGCCGTACCCGCAGTCCAGCGGCGAGGCGGCCCGGGAGGAGCAGGAGGTGCTGACCCGGCGGCAGCCCGGCCCGTAGGTGCGCACCCGGTCGTAGGCCACGGCGCCGTCCTGCTGCTGGTGCGGAGCGGGGTCCAGGCAGGGCAGCGGCCGCGGCGGCTCCGGGCAGGGCAGGGGCTCGGGGCACGGCGGCGGCTCGGGGCAGGCCCGGCGGGCGGGCAGGGTGCTGTAGTGCTGCTGCCGCCGGTAGTAGTGGTGCTGCTGCTGCTGCTGGAGGTGCGGGGGCAGCGCGGGCGGCTGCAGCTGCTGCTGCGCCCCGAACATCGCGGCGGGACTGCGGCAGCGGCGGCGGGGCCGCTCCGGCTTTACCTGCGCGGGCCGCGCCTTGGGCGGGCCGCACCTGCGGGGGGCAGCCCCGGCCCGACCCCGCCCCGGCACCTGCCCGGAACGCGCCCCGCACCGACCGCGCTCCCGGGGCAGCACAGCGCCGAGCGCTGGGAGAAAAGCAAAGCCCCACGCTGTTCAGTAAAGCCCTTTGCTCTTGTTCTCTTTGGAACGTGTGTAGGGAGACCGTAAACCCAGAGTTATCTGGTGCTCAAATGAACTGAGATGCTCTTTCCGCGGGAGGTTAGGAACTGGGCCACAGAACCTTTCCCACCTGCAGGAGCCGCGGTCGCCTTTGCTGGCTCGCAGGAGGCTGAGCACGTTCTGTACCTGCATCCCTGCACCTGCACTGCAGAGCACGGGCTGCCTCCAGTGAGCAACTGATCTGAGCATCTCAGGATGGTTTGCGTTGAAAGGGACCTTAAAGCCCATCCTGTTCCACTCTGTGACACCAGCAGGGACACTTTCCACTATCCCAGGTTTCTCCAAACCCCGTCCAATCTGGCCTTGGACACTTCCAGGGATGGAAATGCCACAGCGGCTCTGGGCAACCTGTGCCAGGGCCTCACCAGCCTCAAAGGGAAGAACTTTTCCCAGTATCCCATTTAATACTGTCAGTTTCAGTGTTAATACTGTCCCTCTGTCAGTGGAAAGCCATTCCCCTTTGTCCTGTCACTCCCAGCCCTCACCATTAAGTACAGAATACCACACGGTTCCTTTCTAGAAAGGATGGAGTTGGTAACTTATTCAAAATAACTCTTCAGAGAAGAATGGGAACTCGGTTTCTCAATACAGCATATTTTCAGTTGGATTCCGCTGGCAGTGTCAGTCAAGCCTTAACTGAGAACATAACTTTGTTCTGCAAGGTCATGTAGCAATAACATAATTGTAGAATCTTGTGTAATTAATATTCTGCTTAATGATAAACCTGAAATGCTTTATTTTGTCAGTTTGTTTCCCCTACATGCTTGCTGTGCTGTAAGGCCACATTGTACAGTCAGTCACACAGAATAAGAATTAATTTCTGTAGTACCCTGTAAGGGCAAAACACCTCTGAGGTGATGGAGCAATACCTTCTGCACTGTTCTACACTGGCCACTCACTGAAACCTCTGTCTCTTAAGTTAAAAAGTGTTCACCAAATCTGCTCAACAGGCATTTGGAAAGATATGGATTTTAGGGTGAGTGCATACAACAATCTGGTATTTTAAGGCACTGTGGCATCTCGAGACATTCATCACATATAAAAATTTTCACTTTTCCTCCAGGCATTAAACCCAAACAGACATCCTGCTTTAAATAGGAGTGTTTATAAAAACACTTCAGGTAAATTCTATCCCACTGGTTACAAAGGAACTAATGAAAATCTTGTCATAAAACCTCATTCTTGCTTCACCAACTTGGAAGAGTTGTTAGCAGCTTCTCACAAACAGTTTTAAAAAGAGCATTTCTTGGAAAGCAGTAAAATGTGATAACAACAGCCTCTGTTTTACACAGACCATAAGAAAGTGTTTTGTGTTTCAGTAGGAAACGACAGAAACTGCAGCAATACTCCTCGGGGGAGAAAAGGTGCTGTAATATAAAATGTGGAAACATTGTTGGTATGCCAGCTCAGGAATGTTACCTGCATGCAGCACGTTCCCTGCTTAATAAAGAACTTTCTACCAGGGTCAGCAGAAAGCAGAGCCCAAGTCATCCCATTGTAATGGAAATATGGAACAACTTCTGGAAGGCTTTGTAGATGTGGTGAGGATTACTGGAGTCATAAATAACAACAGTAAGTAATACGTGCATGGTGATCTGTACCAGGTAATGAAAAGAGCCTCAAACAAAGCTCCTGAATGCTAATGTGACCAAAATTCCATGTGCATCCAAAGCTTGGGATGGTGCTGCACTATGGTGTGCAGGGTGTTACCTGCTTTGGAATTCTAGCTGTGATAGCTGGGGCTACAAGGAACAAAACTGCTTTGATATAAAATAGAAAAATACTCCCCTGGGAAGTGAAGCCAGGAACAGTGTTTATAACATTTATACTTACATTATTTATGGAGTTGGGAAGCTCTCTGAAGGACTGAGGCACAGAGGGTTACGAAGCCTGGCAGGCAGCAGCACCCCATAAGCAACTTGATGAGGCAGATAAAAATCTGCTTTCAGCTGAAGGAAGGCTTTAGAGCAGGGAGTGAAGTCAGAACCAGCTGGTGAGCAGAGGCTTTGTTTGTGTGATCCTCCCTTTGAAGGCAGAGGCATCCTGCATCTGGGTTTGGTGGGAGGTGCCAGTCTGCAGAGACAGCCCAGTGCCCCCACTTCATCCCAAATGACCTGACCCAGAGAGCCCAGTGTCCCCAGTTTGTTCCTACTAACCCTGGGCTGCCTGGGTCAGGCTTTGCTGGGCTGGGACAGCACCTGGTAGAGGGAATCAAAGCAAGGTGTCCCTCTTCCCTCTCCCCCTTCCAAAGGCTGGGACAGCCGGGCTGCAGGGCTCTGCTCTTGTACCAGCTAAAGCTGAGCACCAGGAACTGCCATGAAGATGATGCGAGGCATTTTCAGACAAAAGAGCAGATGTCTGGGGCCTGCTGTTCAAATCACAAGTACATCACTGGCTTTTGAAAACAGCTTTGTTCAGTAGTGTCTGTTTATAGCAAAAATCATTCAGGACGGTCACAGCCCACTCTATGCAGGTCAGGCTTTGTGGCCATGCCTGGCACGAGCAGATCCTGCTCTCTGGGGTCCATGCTGGGGCAGAGGGGATTTAGGGGAGCAGCAGGAGGTGAGGGTGGGGGGAAACAACAGATGAGCACTGAGCAAAGGTCTGGCTGGGGAACACCCAACGAGTGTTGGAGTGTTGGCTCTGCAGCAGCTGGAGCCCCATCTGCCACCTCTCCACAGCAATTTCGGGGTAGAGGATGCTGAGAGAAAGGATGGCAGGTTGGGTTTGGTACTGCCTGGTCCTTTGCCCTTGTGGTTCGTGGCTCTGCAATGACAACATGCTCAACTTCCCACAAGGAGAAAATACAAAAGCACACAGGGTGAAATTCCTTGAATTGTTTTAGGACAGCACTCGTTGGCCGTCCAATCCCACTCTGGGGCAGCAAGGGGCTGCTCAGAGCCCATCATTCCCACTGTTCCTTACAAGCATCTCTTTCTGCTCATCCACAATGGCTTTTTATCTGCTGTATCATTTTATATTTCATTTAGAAACGTATTTTAACAAGGTATCTTGTGATGCGTGACTAGCAGGATTGGATCTGAAATGCTTCTTGTGTGATTTCATAATTATAATTCTCCTTTTACATTCAGTGGTAAGAAAATTCAGTGAGCAGGAAGGGTTGAACAGAGTTTAGGTTATGGTTTAGAGACTCTCATTTACCTTGCTGGCACTAGCTCATGATCAGACCATAAAGATTTAAAGAAAGCTCTCTTACCCCATTAATATGTTCCTTTTAATAATGGTGATGTCAGTTGTAGATTATACACTTGAAAAAGAAATGGAAATCCCTGGAATATGAAAAAAAAAAAAAATCTAGATTTTAAAATTGCATTTATTGATTAGCAACTTGGATGATTTATAATTTAAAATTGTCTAGGAACATGTAAATATGTTTCTACTTTTGCTGTGCCACCTGAGAGGAAAAAATCATCTTTGAATTATAGTATAACAGCAGTACATGGAGTACCAAAATAGAATAAATGACTTTGTTTTATAAGACACTGGATTTGTGGTGCTCTCAGTATTTTCAACTACTCAAAAGATTGTATTTCATGGTATGAAATGAAATAATGCAGTACTACACTTACCCTGAAGAAGAAGTCACTGCTTTGTTCTAACCATTTTCCTGTTTGAATTGTTGAGGTTATTTAGCAGTCAATTTACTTTGTTTCAGATAACTAATACTATCCAGGAAATAGGTGATCAGGCAGAAAAACCCTCATTGAACAACTTTCCTCCTACCCATTAAAGACCTTATTCAGCATGCTAAGGAGTAAAGGCCTCAGCTGAATGAAACACTTCCAGTTATCATTTACCAAATATCATTTGCAAAAAAAAACCCTTCAGAACATAACATTGCATGATAAATGTAACGTTTTAAGGCTTAGTACAAAATAAAAAAATGCTAAACTTTCTTCCTGACACTGCAAAAATCCTGTGAACCCAGCAGTGATATCTGTGTGATGCTGCCAGTTCTAATTTACAGTTCAGGGATGCTGGAAGGGAACTGATAAAGGGAAGGGCCTGCAGACATGTGGAACACAGGGAGCAGCTGATCTGTGAGTTAAACACTCCACAGTTCCATGCCAAGGAAAGATATTACATTCATTATGACCAAAGAGCAGGAAATCAGTTCAATTCCAAAGCAACAATTTGCATTTCCCTCTCCTGGACAGACTGCCTGAGGAGCAATGTTCCTCATTAAAGGAGATAAAGGAGCTGTGCTTGTGGCACACTCAAATAAATAAGTATTGGTACCTTGGTGTTTTTGGGGAGAACAAGACAGGGATTTGGGGATTTATCTTTGCTGTTGCTTGTACTTGACTGAAAATGTGTTTTAGAAACAGCTTGTCTCTCTTTAAAGAAAATCTGAGATCATTAAACAAGTAGCACAGAAGAGTGTTTAGAATATAAAACTATTAAAAGTGAGGGAGTAAATTCTTAACATCCATAAATAAAATCTGCTATAGGTTTTAGAGACAGTTTTCCTACCCAAAAACTTCTCAAGATGAAGGAATGCCTTAGGATATGTTTAATTTCTGATGCATCATCATTTCCTTTATTCAACTCCTATGAAATTTCTATGGCTGAGGATGAAGGATGATGGGGAGTTTAAATAACAAGTGTACTGAACAATTCTTCGGTCAATGTGTATCACAGGTGTACAGAGACTAGAACAAAATATCTGAATACCTGAGGAATCTGAGCACAAAAACTGGAATAGGGGTACTTTAACCAGCTTCTACTTCTAGACCATTAGTAATTACTAGATTTTAATTACACACTACTACTGCTGCTGTTGTAAGCAGCTGAAGAGGCTGACTGAAATGTCATATTGGCGTCTACAGAGCTTCTCTTCTACATCATATTATTTGGCTATATACAGTATATATTATATCTTTCTGTTGTGAAATTTGGGGATTTTTTCATAGTTTCTCTCTCTCGGAGTGACCTAAGTTTGGATATATTCCTACAATTTACACCTGAAATTTCAATCTTCTGTGAGTACAGCATTTATGCTGTCTGTCTTAATGCAACATGGAAAAATTTTCAGGTTATGGCTGCATTTGGAAAGCTTTTGGTTTTGCTGAGATAAAATATTGTGCAGAACTTATTTGTGAAAAAGTATTCATTTTGACCCCTTTTCCACTTCTGAGAAAGTTTCCATTTCTGACTTGTCTATTACCAGGCAGATAGAAAGCAAGAAACCAGCTTGATAATTTCTTTTTTTTTTTTTTTTTTCCTATAAAAATATATAAGATCTACAGTTGCTTCTCTGGGATTTCAGAACCAGAGCTCCTGACAATCCTCCCACATCTGTTTCATCAGATGATTAAAATGCAGATCTCTGAGGAGGCAATACATTTTTGGATGCTGGGCGTTCCTCAACCCAACTCATTATTAAGAGAACAACTTTATGCACCATCAGCAACTTGGCAGCGTAAACATGAAACAGTTCTTTTAAATGGGACTTGGTGTTTTGTTTATGAGAACTTCCATTTACTGGGAGGCTTTATGGTTTTTATCACCCATTTGAGCATAAAAGTTTTTGTTATCTTATAAAACCTTTTAGCACAAGAAAGAATTCAGATAGAAGCCATATGTAAAGTGATGAATATCTGGTTTCCTGATTGTGTTGTATGATTTTTGGTGGTTTGGATTTTTTTTTTTAATCCCACAAGCCACCTGACAAGTTCTAACTTATTCTTCCAAAAGTGAGATCCTTGTGCTGATAGGGACAGCGTGTGCTGTTGCACTTAATTTTATAACTACTTTTTATTTATGCTTCAAGTTGGAAAAGAGTCAAAGTCAAAACATTCCAGTCAAATGTGTATTTTAATTTTATTTTTTAATTTCACAATTGGAACAGTTGCAATTTAAACCCCCAGCTGCTGGATTTTTTGAGGAAGGAATTTTTATTTTGACACGGCTCCGTTGTCTAGTCTCTGATTTGCTTTGCTCTGCCATCACAGCAACTGTTTTACCCCCAAACTAGAATATAAGAATTAATTGTACCCCAGTAAAGCTAACCCTGTACAACACTGCTGGCAAAACCAGTCACTTCTCCAAGCCAGTAAAATGCACCCAGTTTTAGGAAGCAAGTTTTTTTCCTTCTATCTCACCCTGATTAACACTTCAGGAATCATGTTGGTGCACAGTGGGGTAACACACAGCTCACCATTTTGGGGATTATTGCCACTGACTCAAATCTTTCCTGGTTTTAACCACTCCATCAGATTATTCTTTTCTGATTCCTTCCTGGATCAGCCAGCCACATGCAGTTGGGTTGTAAATGATGTTTTAAAACACCCTATGGATATGGAGGGTTACTTGTTTATAATGAACAAGGTTATACTTTGCACATTCCTCCCAGGTAGGCCTTTACACTCACACAGTCTTTATAAAGCTCCAGAGTGAGAACAAAGTCCATGCAGCAGTGAGAGATTAAAGAGTCTTGGCTTTCACTAATGGCCTCCTGTTTCCTCATTTACAAAAGCTTAGCAAACGAGTGGTTTCCCGTCATCCCTGGGTATTGGCTGCTGTAAGCAACCAGCACTCGGAAGGAGTTCCCTGTTGTGGGACTGCTGATGATGTACCTGGGTACGTGAGTCCACATGTGCACAATACCAACATTCCATGTGTCACTGCAATCCACATTACCTGGTGCTTTTATGCTTATATCAGATTATTTACTTTTTCCTTCAATATTTTCCATTTCACTAGGATGCCACCAGATTGTGTTTTCTACATTACCTCATTCCCACACTGGTATAATACTTAAGCTTTTCTGCTCTGGACTTCAGCTTTCCATTTCTGCTCTCTGATTCACACATAATTGTTCTCTTACTATTGTTACTATATTTACTATTCTTTTACTGTTTTTATCTGTGCATTATTATGTTTGTCAAGAGAAGTTTACACTTGCATAATTTGTCAGGTATACACAGGCTAAAGAGGCAGCTCACCACCACGGAGACATTAAACAAGTCTCTCTCTGCCTGATGTGCTATTGCTGCATTAGTTCAGTTCTAAAGAATCTGCTTTAACACTCTGTTTCTTTTGTCCTGAAACAATGGAAAAAGAAAACCCCTTCCTACAAACTGCTCAGGCATCAGCACCTTCTGGAGCTTGTTGGTGAAGCATTAGCTCTGTTCTGCCTGAAGCACGCTTCAGTGTTCAGAAAGACACATTTTCTATCTAAATTTATCTTGAAATAAATTATTTTGTTATTAACCAGGAGTTAAGCTGCTTCTCGGGAGATGCTAGACCCTTGTTCTCTCCATCCTGGTGTTTGGAGCAGTGCTGAAATAGGTGAGGAGGTGTCCCCAGACCTGTGCATGGCCCTGATTGAAGGCAGCTGAAATTTGCAGCAATGTCTGCACTGGTACAGAGTCACTTCAGTCCCTGACCCTCACAAACCAGAGAAACACCTTGGAATATTCATCAACACCCACTTCCCTACTCTGTGCTGCTGTTGGACCAGGGAACAAGTAGTACCTTTAGACATAAACGTGCTCAGGCTTTAAGACAAATTAAGAGAGGCTTAAAAACTTGCATCTGAAGGAGGCTGTTTTAAGACTGCTGTGTTTGTATAAAATCTTAATGGCAACATGAGATATTCAGGAATATCTGGAAGTGAGAGTGGTCCTTGCTTGAGACATGACTGTAGATAATCAACTAGAAGTGCTTTTACTTCCTTTGCAAGTGAGGTATTGCTCTTCCATGCTTTCATACCACCTGGAAAACAAGATGTATTATTTTAAGATATGAATTTTTGATTTTTTTTTTCCTAAATTAAAACAAGAAGGGTAAATTAGAGATGGCATGTTTCAGACACTGGTCTGCCCTTGAGATAGTCTTTGCCATACCTGGCACAAATACACTTATCAGCTCTTAAAGCTACTGGTAAAAAATTTGTATCATCATCATCATCATCATCATCATCATCATCATCCATATAACTATATTAGAAAATATGTTCCCCTGTTCCCTGCAGCCCAATTTCTCTGTCTCTAAGCAGGATGAAAGCATTTTACACCACAGAGCATGGGGCTAAAATAAACTCAGTGTAATAGAAAGAGGCACGTGCTTTACAGTGAGAGTGAAGAGAGGGAACTCTGTTCCTCACAAGGTACTAACTCACAAACTACTAGTTCTGTGGTCAGTGCAGTTTAGACTATCACTCCCAGAACTCAATAATTGCCTCATTATTTTAATTGCAAGTCAGATGCCAACCCAAGTGATCAGTCAGAAAAACACAGGAGAACTTTCTACCTGTGGCCAAAGTGGAAGGTGACACCAGGAGCCTTTCCTAAAAGATCCAGCAGCCTCTCATCCGTCCACCCATCAGTGCTGTTCCAGAGACATGGCTGGGATGTGAATATCCAGCCTGTAGCTTTAGAAACCGGGAAGGGTTCTGGAAAATCATCAACTATCAATAATAAGTTTTTCTTATGACAGCAACAGAAGAAAGAATATTCTCCAAGCAGGAGGACAGGTTCGAACCAGTTCTGCAGGAAGCGTCACGCACCAAAGATCAAGAAGAATGCTAATGTGCAGTCACTGAACAGAATAGGAGCCAAAACTTGATATAAGGCACGTAATGAATAATGCTATACAATCAGCTTCTCTACACCCACAGCCTCTCTAAATTTATAAGCCGTACATACCATTGGATGGAATTTAAATGCATTTGCCATCATCGAAGGGTACTATCCAATCTGCTCTAACACAGGACCATATTGGGACTGAGCAGACCATTCTGTTTGTTAGAAACCCACCAGAATGTGCTGGTATTTATATCTCATAAAAGCTGTTCAGTAAACACAGTACAAAGACCTCTGATTTCTCCGAATGCATAAACACGTGCAAAGAATTTCATTCTAGGATTTGAACATGAGAGAGCTCTCTGTCAAATAAGTTTAGCCATCATTCCGCATCCCAGGGAATTAAACACCTTTCCACTTGGAAAAACTGTCCTGGCTTCACTTGATTAGAATTTCTGAGTTGAAATTAGAAACTCTGAATTTGCCTATGACAGTTATTTCAAAAGAAAATGCAGTATTAGAGACAACAGTTTGGGGGTTTTTTGGTTGTTTTTTTTTTTTCCCCTCCAACATCCTGATGTCTTCTCTGTCCTTTAACATTTCTGTGTGGACTTAGATTTATTCGTGTATTTTTTTGGATGTGACAGCTCAAGCCTGCTATAATTTCATTTTTATTGTAAAGATTCTTTGTCAGACTTGGGAAAACGTGAAAAAAAGAACTACAAAGCCCCATGAAAATCTCTGCCATGTACAATTGCTAAATCTGCTTCTCCAAGCCACACAAACTGAACTGTGATAAACCAATAAACCAAGAGAGTAAAAGCAAGTCAGGGTCATAACTCCTGCAAGGAAAGGAAAGGAAAGGAAAGGAAAGGAAAGGAAAGGAAAGGAAAGGAAAGGAAAGGAAAGGAAAGGAAAGGA